>OVBB01000166.1:0-39573 GCA_900406415.1 Isatis lusitanica
AGGGAGACAACTGGTTTATATATCAAACATCACTCGATGAACTCTATTTTACTCAAGCTCTAACAAAGTAAACGAAAACATCACAATCCCTAGTCTCGCAAAGTGTAAATCAAACCAATAGATAACAATGGACAGCATTGGACTTGTAGGATATATGCAGATAACTTAAAAGTCAACCACCCAGCAATCTACAATCCACATGAATACATGATGGTTGATAAAGCATCTTAGAAGCTCAAAAAGATGTGTTAATACACACCTTAACTTCACATAATTCAAACACCAAGATAACAAAATGTATCTGACAACCCTTAGGGGAATAAAATATGAACTAACGATTCAAAACGAATGTACAACTAACCATTCCAGCTAAGCCTAAGAACCATGCATGGAAAATGACAAGTAGAACCTTGATCATACTCTAAGAGCTCCAAAGGAATCAACAGCAGCAAGTAGAGAGAATGAGATNTTAGGGGAATAAAATATGAACTAACGATTCAAAACGAATGTACAACTAACCATTCCAGCTAAGCCTAAGAACCATGCATGGAAAATGACAAGTAGAACCTTGATCATACTCTAAGAGCTCCAAAGGAATCAACAGCAGCAAGTAGAGAGAATGAGATCCATAACGAACCTTTGATTTGGGAATAACTTTGACAGCCACATCTTGGCCTTTCGAGCTACCTTTTTTCCCCTTAGCAGAGCAAGTATACCCAAAATGACCTCGACCCACCTCACCGTCAATCTCGTAGTGTGAAGCAAACTGCTTGGAGAATCCGAATTTCTTGTCGAGGCCAACCTCGCACTCGCTGCCTTCAGGGATCGAGGCTTCGTTGGGCTTGATAGACCCGTGACGACGCGCGAGGAGAGCGCGTATGTGCTTGGCGGGTGATGGAGGTGGGAAAGGTCGCTTGAAGAAGCGAAGTGGCGTGGAGCTCACGCTGGAGGAGGATACAGCGGGTGAGGTTTTGAAGAGGCTAGGTAATGGGCTAGGGCTATAAAACGGGAACCCTCCTGATGATTTCGCTGGCTGCATAGAGTTCTGAGGTGCCTCCTCACCGGTTTCGTTGGAGACTGTGAGGCTCTTCCTCGACTGGTCTTCAATAGGTTTCCCATGACAGAGACCCATCGATGGAGATCAAACTTTCGAGAGTGATTCGATGATAACGGAAGCAGAGGAAAAGGAAAAAATCGATGCTTTCACAACAAAAACGTCGACGATTGAATCAATTTGGCTAGTGAGAGCAGAGAATAAACCCCAGAAACTAAAATAAAATAAAAATCGAAAAAGGGACAAACTTCCCGGGAAAGAAACGAAATTTTCCCCCGGGAAAAAGAGTGGAGAAACGTAAGTCCCAGAATTCAGAAAAGGAAAAAGGAAAAGCAATTCGACTTTCCGAAATCGAGANGTAGAGTTCTGAGGTGCCTCCTCGCCGGTTTCGTTGGAGACTGGGAGGCTCTTCCTCGACTGGTCTTCGATAGGTTTCCCATGACAGAGACCCATCGATGGAGATCAAACTTTCGAGAGTGATTCGATGATAACGGAAGCAGAGGAAAAGGAAAAAAATCGATGCTTTCACAACTAAAACGTCGACGATTGAATCAATTTGGCTAGTGAGAGCAGAGAATAAACCCCGGAAACTAAAATAAAATAAAAATCGAAAAAGGAACAAACTTCCCGGGAAAGAAACGAAATTTTCCCCCGGGAAAAAGAGTGGAGAAACGTAAGTCACAGAATTCAGAAAAGGAAAAAGGAAAAGCAATTCGACTTTCCGAAATCGAGAGAGAATGCGAGATCAAAGGGGATAGAAGAAGATAAACAAAACCCGAACCACGAAGAGTGAAAGAGAAGATAGATACGGGAAGAAGCAGAAGAAGAAGAAAGGAAAGAAGCGAGATTTTACTCCAATGAGAAGGAAAGTAAAAGACAATGAATAAAGCAAAAGGCGCTAAAGAATAAAGGTCGTGAGAGAGAAAAGAGAAGACAAGGGTAAAAAGGGAAAACGATGCCTCGCAAAGAAGAGCACCATCCAAGATAAAAAGGGCATAAAAGAAAGAAAACAGTACTGACTTCTTTTTGTTTTTCTTTCTTCCAAATTTATTTATTCATCATTTCTCATGTTAAAATGGGATCAATGTGTAGTTTGGTTGCTAAGAAAAAGTTATATTCTTCATATTCTCTTCTTTTTTGCCATTCATATTGATGATTAATAATTGGGAGTGGGGTTTGCTAGTTTTGGATCCTACCTTAACCAAACCAGCCTGTCCTCATTCTACACAAAACCCAATGTCTCATTCATTGGTTTATTAATCTTAAATTCTTTCCCTCCATATCATGAACATGATGAACTTTTATACTAAAATATGAAGTTGGTGTGGAAGTTGTTATTATTGCATATGTTATGTGAACATGGGCAAGGTGTGTGATTGTGTAAAACACAAGTATTGAGACTTTGCTTGTTTGTTGGTTTGGGTTCCAAACTTTGACTAACTTTAATGGTATTTGGAGGTATTTGTGTTTTGCCCACTCTTTTTCTTACTTAATTGATTTATGGCTCATGTCATTTCTATTTTCTCAAATCTTTATTCGGTAATCAGTCATTTTAAAATGAACTTCTATTATTTCCAATTTATGCTTTGGATAATCTTACATGCCATCAACCTTTTGNAAGACTTTGCTTGTTTGTTGGTTTGGGTTCCAAACTTTGACTAACTTTAATGGTATTTGGAGGTATTTGTGTTTTGCCCCCTCTTTTTCTTACATAATTGATTTATGGCTCATGTCATTTCTATTTTCTCAAATCTTTATTCGGTAATCAGTCATTTTAAAATGAACTTCTATTATTTCCAATTTATGCTTTGGATAATCTTACATGCCATCAACCTTTTGTTTGCATAGTAGCGTTTATTTAAATCGATTTTGTGTAATTATGAATACACTCATAGAGCTTTAAATTTATCTTTATTAGATTGTGTTGATCATTACTATGAACGTACGTAGAGTNGTTTGCATAGTAGCGTTTATTTAAATCGATTTTGTGTAATTATGAATACACTCATAGAGCTTGAAATTTATCTTTATTAGATTGTGTTGATCATTACTATGAACGTACGTAGAGTTGATTATGTAATACCGATGATAACATAGGTGTGCGCAAATGATTTCTTCAGTTATAAAACCATATTCTATACATTCTCCTTCTAATGTAATGTCTATGATTTTGTTTGTATACAGATTCCGGAAGAGGATAAATTACTCAAGCAACTGATTTGGATACTTAATATGTAAACAAACTTCGATCGAAATTTTGAAATATTGACTAATAAGTATTTAATTAAAAAAACGTAGNTAACTTAGTAATCATTGAATTAGTTTAGATAAACATAATAAATAAATAATATGAGTAAGAATAACCTTATTTGGTAATGGTATGGCGAATAGTAAAAGATACGGAAAAATACGAGAAGAAGATGGCTAGAAAGCACATGCACGTNAAAACGTAGTAATCATTGAATTAGTTTAGATAAACATAATAAATCAATAATATTAGTAAGAATAACCTTATTTGGTATGACGAATAATAAAAGATACGGAAAAATACGAGAAGAAGATGGCTAGAAAGCACATGCACGTTGGAGGTATAATATTCACTTTCCTTCTTCGCCTAATGATTGATCATTAAATATTTCAAAAAAATCATCGCCATAACAGAGAGTACATATTCATGCGTTTGCGCTGAAACAATCTTGTAGTAATAAATTATATATTACTCTCATCAGTAACCAACATTAGCAGCTTCAAACCGTTAATATTTTGCTTAAACGGAGTTATTTGCGTAAAATCATTATAAGGAAACTAAAACTATCAATATGACAAAGTCCCCATGTAATTTTATGACAATGAACTGAAAATTCTTGATCGTGAAGAAAACTCACTCTGAAGACGCACAGCATTACAGAGGCATAATCAGACGAATAAATACTATTCTATATGATTGGATCTTCAGNTTGAAATCTTGTAGTAATAAATTATATATTACTCTCATCAGTAACCAACATTAGCANTTGGAGGTATAATATTCACTTTCCTTCTTCGCCTAATGATTGATCATTAAATATTTCAAAAAAATCATCGCCATAACAGAGAGTACATATTCATGCGTTTGCGTTGAAATCTTGTAGTAATAAATTATATATTACTCTCATCAGTAACCAACATTAGCAGCTTCAAACCGTTAATATTTTGCTTAAACGGAGTTATTTGCGTAAAATCATTATAAGGAAACTAAAACTATCAATATGACAAAGTCCCCATGTAATTTTATGACAATGAACTGAAAATTCTTGATCGTGAAGAAAACTCACTCTGAAGACGCACAGCATTACAGAGGCATAATCAGACGAATAAATACTATTCTATATGATTGGATCTTCAGATTCGTTTTTTTTTTTTTCCTTTTTCTTCTGTCAGCTATTGTGTTACACAATTGCTATAATATAATATAACGGAATAACATTGTCGCGGATTCGTTCCTTTTTCTTTTATAAACTACACAAATATTCCTTGACGACAAGAAGAAAAAAACACTACATATTCAATTCTAATCATCATCATTAACAATTAACAATCCGATGGACTCTTAGCACATGAATTAAAAAGACTAGATAAACTGATCGTAAGTTTCTTTCCACTTCCACAACATCTTCATGAGTTCTAGCTAACGTTTTTTTTTTGTATATGCTAGAATATTGTTAATTATGTTTATTTGTGTTTTTAAAAATGGCGTTTATCTGTTTTATCTATAGCATACACAAACAGAAGCACGTCAATTTGTTGCAAAAAACGCCAATTTGTATTTCTTTTTGCGAATCAAAATTATTTCCATCAAACCATTGTGCTTTCCAATTTTCTTTCAAAACAAAAGAATAAAAGTAATCCACAGCATCTGTTTTGTTCATAAGTGACTTACTGTCATACTCAATAACTTGATCACCAATCAATCGACGCAACCATGCATTGTTTGTTGGCTACAGAGAGTCAGTATTTTTTGGTCCATTTTCTCATAAATAAAGAAAATATTCATATTTTTTCTAACTCACAAAAACACAATCTACTAAAATCTTTGTACTGGAAAAAAAAAACTCATTTTTCATTCCAACCCTTTTAGTTTTAAATCGCTATCCACAAAATCTATACCATTCTTTGTTTCAAAGGTAAAGTCTCTATGATATTTTTGCACTAAAAATGAGCGGTTGATCCAAGTACATTAGGCAGAAAAATAATTGAAGTACCCCTCACAAATGTCACTGTTGAGTTTCTCAGCTATTGATCCAAGCTCTTCACCACTCAAATTGATGAAATTATCTTGTGAAGAACCCTCTTCAACTACTTTCATCTCATTTGTGGAAGTATCAACACCTTCAAGAACATGGCACAGAGTTCTATTCTTCAAAAAGGCAATTCTCATCATCAGTTGACACTTCGTCCTGGTGAGAGTGTTGACTTCTTCTTTAAGAGCTTAAAAAGCTCTTTTCGGTGTGAGCTGCTTCAGTGTCGGTGTGACTATCAGATTGTCAGATGATATCTATGATCTTCTGTTTGTTTTTATCCTGATAAAAATTCAATAAGATCATCAACAAGAACATCAATAAAAGCACATCTATATTCAATAAGAACATCAATAAAAGCATTTTATAACTTACAATTATCACACGCACTTCTTTGCTTTTCAGTTTATCAGCTTGAATTAACACATACATTATATCTAGCATTCATGAATTTGAAGCAACTGGTAGGACTTAATGGGCCGATTTGCGTAGATTGTTTAGGCCTTAGTTTCATGAGCTAGATCACTTAAAATTTCTTGGGCCTTAAGTGTTTAATTCCCAGCAATGAAGTGTGGACTCTAAATGGAAAGAAATGGTCGGACAAATCCAAATNCTTTTTTTCCTTTTTCTTCTGTCAGCTATTGTGTTACACAATTGCTATAATATAATATAATGGAATAACATTGTCGCGGATTCGTTCCTTTTTCTTTTATAAACTACACAAATATTCCTTGACGACAAGAAGAAAAAAAACTACATATTCAATTCTAATCATCATCATTAACAATTAACAATCTGATGGATTCTTAGCACATGAATTAAAAGACTAGATAAACTGATCGTAAGTTTCTTTCCATTTCCACAACATCTTCATGAGTTCTAACTAACGTTTTTTTTTGTATACGCTAGAATATTGCTAATTATGTTTATTTGTGTTTTTTTAAATGGCGTTTATCTGTTTTATCTATAGCATACACAAACAGAAGCACGTCAATTTGTTGCAAAAAACGCCAATTGGTATATATTTCTTTTTGTGAATCAAAATTATTTCCATCAAACCATTGTGCTTTCCAACTTTCTTTCAAAACAAAAGAATAAAAGTAATCCACAGCATTTGTTTTGTTCATAAGTGACTTACTGTCATATTCAATACCTTGATCACCAATCCATCGACTCAACCCTGCAGTTGTTTGTTGGCTACAGAGAGTCAGTATTTTTTTGTCAATTTTCTCATAAATAAAGAAAATATTCATATTTTTTCTAACTCACAAAAACACAATCTACTAAAATTCTTGTACTGGAAAAAAAAACTCATTTTTCATTTTAACCCTTTTAGTTTTAAATCGCTATCCACAAAATCTACCATTCTTTGTTTCAAAGGTAAAATCTCAATGATATTTTTGCACTGAAAATGAGCGGTATTAGTTTTATACAAGAAGAGGAATCATTTTATATAACTTTTAGGAAAAGTTTAAAAAGTTCAGTGGAATAATCGACTCACCAAGTCAATCGTGCTTTTCGTAAGTGCTCGACCATTCCATCAATAGGTTCATTTCATCTCCTAGCTGCAACAGTTAATTCATAAATGTGTAAAAAAGAAGAAAATAGATAAAGTTATCTTGAGAATAAAAAGAAGAAAAATAATTGAAGTACCCCTCGCAAATGTCATTGTTGAGTTTCTCAGCTATTGATCCAAGCTCTTCACCACTCAAATTGATGAAATTATCTTGTGAAGAACCCTTTTCAACTACTTTCATCTCATTTGTGTAAGTATCAACACCTTCAAGAACATGGCACATAGTTCTATTCTTCAAAAAGGCAATTCTCATCATCAGTTGACACTTCGTCCTGGTGAGAGTGTTGACTTCTTCTTTAAGAGCTTAAAATCTCTTTTCGGTGTGAGCTGCTTCAGTGTCGGTGTGACTATCAGGTTGCCAGATGATATCCCTGATCTTCTGTTGGTTTTTATCCTGATAAAAATTCAATAAGATCATCAACAAGAACATCAATAAAAGCACATTTATATTCAATAAGAACATCAATAAAAGCATTTTATAACTTACAATTATCACACGCACTTCTTTGCTTTTCAGTTTATCAGCTTGAATTAAATACATTATATCTAGCATTCATGAATTTGAAGCAACTGGTAGGACTTAATGGGCCGATTTGTTTAGATTGTTTAGGCCTTAGTTTCATGAGCTAGATCACTTAAATTTCTTGGGCCTTAAGTGTTTAATTCCAAGCAATGAAGTGTGGACTCTAAATGGAAAGAAATGGTCGGACAAATCCAAATGGGAACAAATGTTGAGTGTTAGTTTTTGAACGTAAAAAATGGTTAGCCTGATCCGATAGTATTTAGATGAAGTAATTTCGTCTTTCACCTTGCTAATGGCCTCTGGGCCTTCAACTGAAGGCTTAAACAATCTAATTAAGAACTAAACTTGTTTTCAACTTCTATAACTTTGCAAAATCATCTCTTAAAGAGAGCCCGAAGCGGTTTAAATCCGAAACCACTGGCATTTGCCTCATTCAACGAGAATGCATTTGGCCAAACCAGCGGGAAAAATTGATTTTGGTCTAGAGGTTGAATATCGAGAAGATACCAGCTGCCTCATACTTTTCTAATTTCTGAATTACACATTGCCATATAATCTAGATTTTATACGAGACTCGATTATATATAAGAATTTAAATTACAATATATATCTATTTATTTATAGTTGAAGCGTATATATATGCATTCCTGCCTAATTTAGTGATAGAGCAAATCATAAATAACAATCTTTAAAAGGCATTCAATTGTAAAACATAAAAAGGGATAATCATGTCAGCAGAGACAAAAGTTAAAAAAGCACTGTGGTATCGGGATAAATAAATTAATAAGATCTAAGTTAAGAAATGCACACATACATTATAATGTGTAAATACTAGATAGTTAGTATAGTATATATCTCTATCTATTAAGAAATGCATCCACACAGTATCTTGTAATATTGTAAGAAAAAACAGAAATGCTTTTTGTCGCATCGAAGAATGGCCCATCAATTCTTTCTTTTTGTCAGTTCTCTTTTCTTTTTTTCATGCCTTTGCCCTTACACACTTCCTCTCTCTCTATCCGCTTCACTCAGTCATTTTTGCTGTCTATATGTTTTCCAATGGACTTAATTTGATATAGTATAATGGGAAATACTTTAATTTAAGAAATGAAAAAACTCAAAAATTGTTATTACTTATATTGAATGATGCAAAGTACTCATAAAAAAAATAATCTGTTTTAAAATATATTGTATTTAATATATGTATAACACATTAAAACTCTTTCGTACGTAAAAGTTAAATTTACATATCCTATGATACTTATGACTTATAGATTGTTTTAAACAGTTTTCTGTTTAGATTTTCATTAGATTGTTATTAAAATATTAACAATAGTACTCAAGATTATAAAAATTAGCATTTTGATAATTTTGTCGGCCAACTTTTTAATAGAAAATAAATTATTTTAAAATTTTGAATTTGGGAGTTATTCGGCGATGAACTCGGTTTGATTTTCAATTTTTTGGATAAATTAGCAGGAGAGAGTATATATGAACGTCCACATTTCACATAGGGGTATGTGAAGGTATGTACAATCACATTTGACAAAATAAGATTCCCTAGTTTCTTCGTACCTCTTTTGGTTGCGTATGTATTCAACCTGCTTTCTTCCATGTGCTCCAAAATAAATCTATTATTAAGTATAAATTTCCATCAACATAAACAAAGAAAGTGAAGGTACAGAAAAAACTCAGAAAGATGTGAACAAAAGGAAGAGATCTTTAGGGGACAAGATGACATGAGCTCGCTTTGAAACTCAAAACACTTCTTCATATATTCTTTCATTAAGATTCTACAAACACCTTCTGTTCACTGTCTTACATCGTACGTTCACTTTATATGCACCATTTTATGCTACTAATATATATTATAATATTTTGAAAGTCTTGTTTCTCTGCTTCTACTTCACAGTCTTCACTCTTGACCCAATCAAATCTCTTTTTTAGATTTTCTTCCTCCACATCAAATATTCCAACAATTTAATTAAAACCTTGTCGTCATCTATTTTACCCCTGAAAATTGAAATTAGTCATATACAGAACAACGTCTACATAGATTATATTCTTCTTTGTTTTTTTTTGTTCTTGAAAGGAATAGAGAAAGAAGTCAAGAACACACTTATCCCTACGTCTCCATATTTTTGCACTCATAACACAAACTCATAAGTAAAAACCATATATATGAAATTTGTTTCTCAAAGAAAAAAAAAACTTACAGCCTCTTTTTTGTTGTGGAAAAAAAGAAATACGAAAGGGGTTCGGTATTTAAAACCACGTTACCTATCTAATAATGGTAAAATCTTATATTAATCAAAAGAAACTTATATTATATAGTGCTTAGGTCTCATAACTCGCATCAAAATTACACCATTATGATCTGATCCAGCGGACGCCGTCGTTTTGACCTTTCTCCCTCATCACCACGTGGTCCACGTCCCATCATCACCGTCTGGCTTGACCGTTCGAGCAACGACTTAAGTGCATTTTGTAGAAATTTTACCGACTCGACACTGTGCTGCTCTCTGTCGGCGACCACAACGAGATCATTTCTTATCCGACCACCGATTGTCGTTAAATCGGCACAGAGAGTTCCCATCTGAAGAGATTTGAGCGTCTCCACGAGATCTTGCAAGAGATCTGGCCTGTCCTGGCAGCAGAACGATACCTTGAAGATTATCCGACCGTCGTCGTTGGAACAGTCTTCGAAGTGGAGTACACTGATTTCGTCTGTCTCCGACGGTAAGGTTTCTTTGGAGATTCCTAGGGTTTGTTGTTTCAGTTCTTTGACTCGTTGAACCACTTTGGCCAGTAGTGTGGCTTTGTCTGTCTGTAAAGAACAATATGAAAATAAGAAAGAGAAATGTGGATCTTTAGAAACACTTGATTCGAGAAGTTTTGTCTTGCATGTTCAAATGTTTCAAAGGAAAATAAAAAAGCCCGAGAACTTTTCCGACAAGGTGATATACACTAGCTTCGAAGAAGAAAAAAATGGACTTGAAAGCTTTTTGTTTTTTCCTCAATTTTTCTAGATATTCACAGTACTTGAAGCTTTTTTTATTATTATTCGAAAACAATACATTGGACGTATGTTAACTTTGAAAATGGTTCATATTTCTATAAATGATACACTTCCAAATATCCAAAGCTCCACTTCTTTTATCAATAAATCAAATCCTAAGAGTCTAAGACAGTAGACAGTAGTCACATTGCTGATATCACTAGTCAAGCTAGCAAGATTAATTAATTATCTTAACTAAATAAATAAGTAAAAAATATTTTATTTTGTTAAACCTCCAAAACTCGAATCCTCATTCTAAACTCTCTTGAAACAAGTATCTAGACTTTTTTAGTACGAGTAAAAAGAGAGAAGTCTATAAACTAATTTTAAATCGCCCTGTTTTTTGTGTGTTTAAATGGTTTTATATGGCTTCCACATGAATTAGTAGATTATAGTCTCTATCAGCAAGTGAAAAATAATAATGTTGAATCATGCTTTTGAGAGTTTGTACCTTGGAGTTACAAGAGAGTAAGTCCCGGAGCTTGTTGAGATGGGAGTTGATTTTTTCTCTTCTCCTTCGCTCGGCTTCTTTGTGATTCCTCAGAGTAGCAAGAGCTGTATCCTGAGAAATGGTGTCTTCCATGTCAAAAGGGTAAAACGATGAAGTTGCGGGGGTGGTGCTCGACGAGGCACAGAATCCTCCTGTTAGGAAAGAATAGAAAATCTGATCTGAAATCTCTGGCTGCATTTTTGTCGTTGTTGTTTGCTTCTCCGCCGCCGCTTTCTTTGTTGGGTTTGGAGCTTTCGGTGGGTTTGTTCCTCGTAGTAAGATTATAAATATTTATACATAAATGCGATTGGAGAGAGAGGAATCGTCCAGAATAATAAAAAAAATTGAATAAAGTTTCATTGGTTATCCTGCAAACGTTGCATGCGTTTGATCAATCACGGGGACCGTTTTCTACTGCCCTCATAGTAACATTTTAAACGGGTTTAAATAAAGAAAGAAAACATACTTTTAATACATATTTTTCTTCTTTTTTTCCACTGCCTCATAACTCGAGTGTCTTCGATTTTTCATTCATATTTTTCCCTTTTTTCCATTAATACATAAAAGATTAATTAATAAGCAACTTTTTCTTTTGCCGTCTGATTTTATTCCATAGTCGAAAAACATATGTCAAAACAGAGTATTCTAAACATTTCGTTTGCTTTACCGGCTAAAAGTTTTAGACCATTGTCAAATATTACAAGATGTTGAAGAAAAGTAGGACAACAGTAGAATAACATTCATTGAGTTTGAGATGTAACAGGCAGCCTTCCTAGAGTATCAGCACAAATGTTGCTTGATCTCTTAACTTTTCCCATGAGAATTAAATGCAGGTCTTTTATGGAAGAGATACATTGGACCGTGGATTAGAATCGCGCTTCATCATCATGATCAGTCACCTCTGTGAGCTCAAGATAGATTCTTTCATTGCCAATAATATATCCTATATATTACCTTTCGATTTTTTTAACATGCAAAACGGGATCCCCATGCAAAACACTCTTGAAAGTCAAAGGTCAAATGATCCATGTGGAAGCAGATTCTAATTACAACGACCTGCCTCCCATCCCTATAAACTCTGCACATTAACCTTTTGAGTCTCTTCGACTCTGTATCCCCTTCAAATGCTTTCACCCAGTGCGATTTTATTACTGACCTCATGGCCTTGAAACTTGAAGGTTAATTTGACGGATGATGTCAACATTTCGTCTTCCGCAGGATGTCTCCCACTCTTCAAAAAATGTGCATGTTGCACGCACGGTGAACGTCAACAATAATTCATTTGTCAACTTTTATCCATGTCTTCTTTACAAAGATTGTTGATCGTAACAAAAGTCAAGGGTTCCACAGACTTGTGTAGTTTGCTGAATAAGAGCTTGCAGTTATTCCACCTTCTTTCAAGTACTTCAACATTCATGAGTTGTTGTATAAGCGTACCCGCTTTAATCTGAGGGTTAGACTCAGAGATCCATCTGAATAAGAGGTAAGCTTCTTCATTTCATGCCGTTTCCCTTTCGTGTTACATCATTTTTTGAACCATTACATCTTTGTGATGCTGAACCTTCGGCGATGTGACAATGTCTTTACCTACCTTAAATAATACTTCCTCTCCACGCTTCTACTTTTGTTTAAATTTGCTTTGTTCTCCGTTGCTATATTCTACATCCACGATACCGCGGTTTACGAGAACTTCAATTATCTCAATCTCGATTCATTTGGTTCACTTACTCAACAAAGCCCAAACGATAATAGGTTTAAAGAAGTTATCTGGATGAATAAAAAACATTACTTACTCCTCAAACAGATGCTCGTTAATAGGATCTAAGTTGGCAATTAACAGACCATGATACAATGCTTTACTAGAGACCATTTATAAGAAACCACGAAACTAGACGAAGTTACACAGCTTACAAGGAAAAATAAAAAACCAAGACTTGAATTGTTCAGACGCAAAATAGAGCATAAAAGGGATAAGATTCGCATCTTAAACAAGCAGAAAACAGACCCGAGTCCCATGAATAAAAATTTAAGAACATAAGTAATATAAGAATCACATAAAGAGTATTAGTAAGAGAGAGGCAAACCAAAGTTGGGGACTTTTTTTTTGTTGTTGTTGAGGGGTTGCAAAACCGCATCACTTAGCCATCATGACCTTGACAAACTCCTCATAGTTAATCTGGCCATCACCATCAACATCAGCTTCCTTGATCATCTCATCGACCTCTTCGTCTGTGAGCTTCTCACCTAGGTTTGTCATCACATGGCGGAGTTCAGCGGCTGAGATGAAACCGTTCTGGTCCTTGTCAAAGACCCGGAATGCTTCCTTGAGCTCTTCCTCGGAGTCGGTGTCCTTCATCTTACGGGCCATGAGGTTCAAGAACTCCGGGAAGTCAATGGTGCCGTTGCCATCAGCGTCCACTTCGTTGATCATGTCTTGGAGCTCTGCTTCGGTTGGGTTCTGTCCAAGCGAACGCATCACAGTTCCCAGCTCCTTCGTGGTAATGCAACCTGAAAGTAATCAAAAATCAAGGATTGTTCATCATTCACTACTCGTAAAAAAAAAAAGATTTAGACAGAACAAATCAATCGACCAAACTCAAAGCAGACAGCAAGCACCTTAGCTAGATCCAAAATTTCTCCTTTTTATTATTATTTTTTTTTTCTTTCTAATCTTAACGGCGGTTCTTGGAAATCGATACAAAGGGCCAATCTTCTAAACGAACTTCCGTAGGAGAATTAAATATACTCTACAATCCCGCAGGACACAAATCGATCAAAATTAATTATCCAAACTTCAATTCACCAACAAGATCAAGTCCAGAAAACAGAACGAGAGAAACTAAAAGGACGAGTCTAGAGACCACGAATCGCAGATCCATAACATGTACATCGATATACATCAATAAACCAAAGAGTCAAACCAGAAATCAAATCAGTGGAAGCTAGATAACAACACGTAGCAAAATCCCACGCATTCACAAAATTAAATTCAACATTCGAAGGTGTAGGCAAAAAAAAATGAAAAATATATTAGAAAACGTACCGTCACCATCCTTGTCGAATAAGCTGAAGGCTTCCTTGAACTCAGAGATCTGATCGTCGGTAAGCTGATCCGCCATTGTTTGTCTTTTCGTTAACCTGTAGATTCCTTTTTGTGTTTTCTCTCTCAAATCGAGAATCGAAAGGAGGAAGAGGAAGAAGAGAAATTAGAAAAGCGTCAGCGAGAAAATGAGAGAGAAACCGTCTTTATCGGATAACTAGTTATTAACGACTTTTACTCCGACCCGGGACTCTGTCTGAATCGTTTTATTAACCCGTACCGGATGTGAAAATCTCCATTACACCCTCGCTTTTCAACTGAAAATAACGTTAGTGCCATTAACAATGATTTGGGTGGACAATAAAACACATCACACGACACACGTTCACGCGGTCTGTACGCGGAACGTTGACTGGCATGTAAGCACACTGTCCAAATGTCTATTTATGATTGGTTGAGTTTCTTAATTTAGCTCACTCTATCACCGGCAAAATGTTTTCAATTAAATTAGCTTTTCAAAATATTTAAAACAAGATATCCATAGATTCGATTCATCTAATCAATTTCCTAATATGATTAAATGGTGAATATATGGAACCTATAGATTTATATGGTAGTAATCAGTGATTTACGTATAGAAAAAAGGATACGAGGTACGACGAATAGTCATTTACGTCATTACGTGTACAATATTATAAAATGAATCTTTTGTTTCAAATTTTGTAAGTTTTTCATTATTTTTCTAAGGAAAGAACAGATGATATGAAACTATATATAGTATGCTCTTGCGAATAGTGAAAAATCCTGAACAAAAATTATCATTAAACCCAACCATTTGCACCCTAATGAAACTGAAACGTATGTCTTAATAGGGGATTAATTCAACAAAATCATAAAATAAGAGCTACAACACGTGTCATGGGAGAAAACTGTCGCGGCTATGACATACAAAGAACCTAAGAGATCTCAGATCGATCACATCAAAACACTAATCTTCTTCGGCACGCGTCGAGCGGGAGTGAGTTGGTACTGCCACGTCGGATGTGTCGACGTCCACTTCCTCTGCCGTAACAATCAGCAGAATCCACCGCCGACTTACGACACTCGTCGTCGTCGTAGTAGTCGGAGAAGGAGGAGAGCTCGTGAACGGTCTCTGCGATTAAATCCCGACAGATGTGGTCATGAAGGGCCAAACCGATCTTAGCGACCTCTCTTCGTTGACCAGATGCCACGTCATCACAAACCTGGTTCACGCTGTCCATCAAGGTCCGTCTTACCTTCCGCACCACAATTGGCGCCGTGTCACGTGCCTCTATCGTTGCTCTCTTGGAAATGACGTCATGTATGGCGTAATGGTCGGGTCTAGTGATTAGATTAACGTGGTTGACTTTGTAGGTTATGTTGTCTTTGTACTCGTGATCGTTCATCATCATCGACAGCATTGTTGTGTCTGTGTCCGTTTCGTGTGTTGTCGTCTTCGTGTTCTTATTCGTTTGCGTCCCCACGACGACACCTCCTCCCACTGTTAAGCAAATAAAATATTTTATACGACAAGTTGTCTTTAGTATATTATCCGTTTTAACCCTATCCTTGTCAAAACGATTCTTATCGTTATCGAAATCATCCATTGTTGTCAAAATGAAAGAAAAAAAGAAGAAAATCTTGTATATCTGGATTGTCATTAAATTTCTTTCTACAACATCAAAACAAGACCAGGCATATACCAATTTTACAAACTTGGATTTGAGGATTTCATCCATATATATTTTTAAAAATACATTAATTCTTGAATACATACACCTAGCTCTTTTTGTTTTAAAATACCACAAACTATGTACTGAGCTGTAGAAAAAAACTATATTCAAAAAAATTGTTCCATTTTCTTGAAAACAACGTTTTCTTGGCGGTATTTGTGTATAGTTAGGAAAAAATATAAGTATATAAATTTCATGCTGTGCAGAATCATTTTGCTTAAGTAATATTCTTGATTTGGTACCATTAAACAGTTTGTGGGTCAGAATGAGGAATAAATTAAATAATGGGTGGGGGCCCAAATAATGAGAAAGTAAAAGTGGGCTTCATGAATAAAGGAATAAAGGCCCCTAAAAGCTGTTTCTTCCTTCATCACTTGTCTAACATGCCTCTCTCTCCTCAAGTATTTCTTTATTCTCCTTTGCACTTTTATTAGGCATAAATGATGTTAGATTAGACTGAGACTAAACTTCACCATTGATTATTCCCCTACCTTTTTGACTTGATATCAATTTGAACATTATCCGCAATGCCAATTGCCAACAACTTTGAAGTGAACTCAACTAATGACAAATGTGACAAATAACACATTCCATGCATGCATGAAACCGTTAGAGCAATTACATTTGCTTATCTCTTATATTTATCATTCGATAAAAAAAAATGATGACTGTCTTCCACTATTGGACATACTCATGATTTCACCACCACCAAAGAGACAAAAACTCTTTGCCCTTTCCATTCTTTCGTCACTGTTTGTTGCTGCTTTTATTTACACTGTTTTCCTAATTTTACTACTTTAAGATTAGTGGTTCTGACCAACGATATATCTTAAAACATTTCCCTAATAATTTGGTGCTATCGCTTTTTGTTTTATTGGTTAACATTTGATGCCAATGCATAATTCTGAAGGGACGTTATCCATAAAACGCGCACCAGGGATCCGGAACTATGTTAACGTACTTACTAACCAGATGTTGTGATTAAGTATCCCATGTTTAACTAGTTGAGTTCTATTTTGTGATTAATATTCAATAATTAGAGACCATATAATTAGACCAGAGACGTTTGATTAAAAACTAATAACATGGGAACCAAGAAACTCACCGGTGCCTGAGAATCTGAAATTATCACGCGCCGTCGCCGGTGAAACCTCGAGTTTCTTGTGAAGAAGGTAACTGGTTTTGATGACGTCAATGGTTCTCCGGAGCTCCTCTAAGTCACGATCGCATTTCTCTAACGCTCCGACAAGACTCACCCTCGCCGCATCTCCCTCCACTCCTTCGCTGCGTGGAAGCGGCGGCTCGACGGTTCCTCCGCCGTCTCCATTTGATGTATCTTCCGGAGGAGAAGCGTAGACTACGGTTCTCTGTTCTCGTTTTTTAGATCCCAAAGTGATAGATTTGCGGCGGTTGGAGGAGAAGTTGAAGGTGGAGAGGAAGAGGTTGAAGAATCCGGGAAGGCAGCCGGAGGATACGGCGGAGGAGTTTGAATTCCTCCGTGGAGGATTATGATTTTCCCGCCATGAAGTTGAAGGAGAAAGCAAGTTCTCTCGTTTACTCTTCTTCATACTCCTCTCTGTCTTTTGTTTTCTCTCTCTGTAGCTAATAAAACCTTAAATTCCCATTTACTAACGTTTTTTTTTTATTCGTTTCTAACGGCAAAATTAAAACATTATACCTTTTTTGTGATTTAGGTTTTACTTTTCTTTATTATGTTTTTCCTTTTCACTTTTATTTTACGTTTTTTTTACTTTAAGGTTGGTCCATTTGGCACATGGCAAATACTGAATTACTAATGCTTTGACAATTGCGATCATGAGCTATAGACATTATTATGTCTTTTGTATTCTTTTTCTGTTAGTTTAATTAGTGGTTTACTAAGTTACTTTTTACTAATAAGTTTACTTTTACTAACTCTAAACAAAACATAAATCAGACGTCTGAAATACAATTCTCGGTGACATATGTGTTTATAAAATGGCCTAAGCTTCTAAATTCAGATTCTCTACTTCCATCTAATTTTACAATATCTCTGTTACTCCAAATATTTAAATAAATATATACAACATCTTTCAAATAATCTAGAAACATGAAAATAAGAATATGATATGGATAAATCATTCACCTTAAAAGAATTTAGAAATTAGTCAAATAGCATTAGGAGGAGTTTAGCACAACGCTCGATGAGAAACAAAGGGACATGATTATGAGTGCTCTTTACGATTCATGTCCTTGTGCATGCTGGACAGAGAAAACTTATAAATCCCTTTTTTATCTACTCTATTGGAAGTTGATATTTTAGTTCCAGTGATAATATCATTAATGGCCTACTGGTTTGAGACAGTAGATCAATTTGCATATTCGAAGATGACAATTTCTATTATTATCGGTGGTTATACATAGTCATGGGCTACAACCTATAATACATCAATTTAACATATTTTATAAACCACCAAAACTAATATAATCACAAATTACATTATAGTTTCTTTCATTTAAAATAAGAACACCCACAAAGATTTTTGACTTCAATTATAAAAATTTCGTTCTTTTGATTGAAAATGAAAACGAGTAGTGGTATTTGCAACAAGTTCATTCCAAAAATACTTGCATTGTGAGTTAGACTTTGAATAAAGAACAAACCTTACATACGAATTGATTCTCACAGATTATACTAATCTATAATCCACACCCAAAATCATGAAGCATATCAGTAAACCCTAAACATTGGAAGTTTCAGGGTTATAATCACATTAACAATGACTGACAAAAAAAAACAAAGCCTATTCTATACAAACAAGAGCTCGAAGGAAAGAATGCAGAGAAGCTGATTACATAGGAAGAAGTGAATGAGAAAGGCCAGTGAAAAAATCCGGAACGAAGAGGAGAAAACTAAACTAAACAACTCTGGCTTGTAGATCTTTCCATACTTTGTAGTCGCTAGTTGAGCTGTTCTGCGTATTACTGTCTTGGCAGCCAATGAAAAAGGTCGAACGCACAGGATCAACATTTACTAAAGCATGCGCTGTGCCACTCGGACTAACCGCTACCGCTACTTCATCCTCTCCAATTAACACTTCGGCATAACCTTTCTCGACCTTGTGGTTCTCCATCTGCACACATCCATATTGATATGCCCATAAACATTGTCAGTTTGATGAGTTTGGTTCAGTCTGACCCGAGAGAAGTAAGTCAATGGAAAACCAAGGCAAAATCGTCACAGACAGAGGATTAGACTATGTAAGACGAGACCACCGCATCACTAAACATCTACAGATAGTAATTCGTTTTTTATTTCCAATCTAAGACGAGAATTAGTGGCTCAGTAAATCACTAAGCAATTGATGATATTAGTCCAATAGTCACAATATCTTCGCAATAGATAAAGAAGTGACTATCTCCTTGTTTTCTCTAAGCAAACAGAAATAGTGCAGAGTGCAAAGACCAAATAAGCGTACCCAAATCAAAGAAACTGTACTCTAAGGTTTGTTCTAAAGACCCTGAACACTTTCCAAAACCTCTACTTGTACTCATCAAAAGACCAACGTTATGACACACAATTAGTTAAGTCGGCATGGCATCTAGCAATCTCTAAACTCTCTCTCTTGTATCCGCTTTACGAAGCCATATCGCTTTACCATTCAACGAAGCGTTGGATACTTAGAAAAAAAAAAAAACAGATATTCCTTCCTACCACAGTCGGGATGGTGAGAGACTGAGAGTTACCCTGAATTTAGTCTTGGCTCCCCAAATGACGAAGGTCTCATTACAGGTATGGTGTCTATGGTTTCCCCTCAATCCACCAGGCTTGATTTCACCAACATGTATGGAAACACACGAGGCTGCTCCTCCTGTAGACAAGCGAAAAACAAAGAAAGCAAGGAACGTAAATCTCTAGCAACGAGAAAAGAGAAACCTTTGAAAAGAGAAACCTTTGGATCACACAGTAAGGCAGTCACTCCGAAGAAAATCGTTCACAGATGAGCAAATCCATAAAATCCTCATAGTCAACAATATAGTATAGATTGGCTCAAATGCATTACCCTATACATGCTTCTAAATTACTTCATCCATGCTTCTTTTACCATAGGAAGATATTGAGAACCAAGCTGAAGGTTTTCTCAGTCTCAATATACACAAAAACTCTATACGAATTGCCGTAATTGTAAGAAAAAAACGAAGCGGAATCGATCAGTAGACGCAGAAAAGAGACTGACGAACCGTGGAGCCGAGAATCACGAGCAAGGATAACGGGATCAAGCAACCATCCACGGTCGTCTTTTCGGACAGGTGAAAGCGACGCCGAATCGAACCGGACCAGATTAACTTTATCGTCGCTGTCGAGGATTTCTAAATCCGGATGAAGGCTCTTTACTGCCGAAGAAGGCGAAGAGAGGTGAGAAGAGTGCTGTACCCTGAGGGTGATCCATGTGAGGAAGAGGAAAAAGGAGAGAAGCAGAGGAAACGCTTGAGGCTTCTTCAGTAGATTGATCAAAGGTGACAATCTCTGGTTCTCGATCATTGTCCTCCTAGGGTTCGCCATCTTCGAATCTTACTTGTCTCGTTCAGTGATTCAATTGTTAACAATTTATATTCAACTAATATTTGACTTTAGTTCGATTTTAGTTATGAGAAAATGTTGTTACTAAGTTTGGCGGGTTGAGCCGGACCCATGCAGTAGTGCAACGCATGGGTGACTCACGAAAGCCCAGATAGCAAGCTATCTTAATGGGCCTTCTCCCTTAAAAAATAGAGTTAATATCGTGTGAGCCGATGGCCCACATATCAGATATTAAACTGATAAGAACAGATACTACACTTGATCTTAGCCAAAAGGCCGAGAAAGGTATGATTTGCAAGTGACACTCGCCTTCCTTTATATACTATGTGGCTTATGAGCAATGCCTCTCTATCTTACCGATGTGGGACTCTAGAAAGAACCCCGCCTATGTGAAAGACAATCAAGACGACGTCGAACCTCCACTGTCTTATTCTTCGGTTAGCCTGAAGGTTCATTTGAAACTTAGTCTGGGTTCTGGTCAGAGATTCTGAAAGCATCGTCTGGGTTTGAACATTTGTAAAGAAGATCTTGGATGCTCTGTGTTGATTCTACCTTTGTGTGTTCTTTGGCATTGATTGCAGAACTATGCCAATCCAAAAGATATTTGTGAGAGTGTGATACTGGAAGCAAACTGGTTTGATGAGTGTTTCCTAATGCGAGCTCTGAGGCGTTTAAAATCAAATCTTTGTTAACTTTTAGAAAGATCTTCAAGAAGAGAAGTGCGAGAAAATAATTCAGAGAATCAACGCTATTATTATAAACGTATCCATCTGCAATGATGCAATAGTTTTTCTTGTCAAAATCAAATACAAGGCTATACAGACAAGACCACTGTTTGCAGGTGACTTGCAATGAGTAGATCGGAGAGTTTGGTCCCATGTGTATCAGTTAGCGATTTGAAAAGTCTGAGACCTGAGTTTTGTCGTCAACGCCGGTTAAGTCTTCACAACCGTCACGTATTGGTTTCAGGCGTAAAGGACACAGCTTGCCAAATTCTGCTGGCCACTGTCCATTCTTGAACCAAGTTTCGGTTGTGTTGTCGCTTCCAAGGTCTGAGCTTAAAACCTGTACGCAGCCAATAGTTTTCATTCATTGGAATCTTCACAAGAGCTTAAAGAAAATGATGATTTGTTGTGTCTAGCTTCATACTTGAATGAGTCTAGGAACAGTCCAAGGGCGAGTCCGGTCTTCCAATAGTTAAACATGGAGATTATGCTCCGCATCTTGTTGATTAATGGAATGGACGCTCTGTACATTAACGCTCCGATGCATTCAACTACAATGACAGCCAATGCAGCGGATAGAACATCCCAGTCTCCTGTTTGTCCTATGAACGTAGAGAAAGCAGTTGCAGAGTAGAATCCCACCAAGAGAAAGAGCAGTTTTATGGGGAGATCTTTCTTTATCTCCTGAATTTTCACCAGAAGCTTAGTTCTGAGATCTCGTATGGCTTTGATTAGTCTTGGACGCCTGGAGCTTTTATTACTTGAAGAACCGGATGTTGGATCGAATCTGCCCCCACCAACAGAGCTCCTGATTGTTGTCCATGACATTCTCCTGCAAAATGCAAGAGACGCACTTAATTGGATGTTGGAAATGGATTCAGCATAAGATTTTCGCTAAGACGCGAGAATCGACAAGCCGAAGTGTGCAAAAGGGAACGCTTCCACATGAATTTGATACAAGCAATAGACTTGGAAAACTAAGGACCTTACTACTCCTTAGTACACTAAAGTAACAAATCATGGCTTAGATATAGTTTAATCTGACATAACCATGGGTTAGTGGCTGGTTATGGTCTCTTAGGAGATATTCATGTTCTATCTGGGATGAGGGTTTCTAAGAATGAATGAGATGAACCCAATTATCGAAATCCTCATTGTATCTCCAGCATATCCGTTATATGAAAAGCCTTGCAAAGTCAAAAACTTGCCTTTGGTGCCTGACCAACAGAGGCTGTGCAGGATGAAGGAAATGGCAGAGAGAACAAAACTCCAAGCAAATGGCAAGAGAGAAAGCACCTTTGTCTCTGAAACTCCTCTTTCGCAAGAACTTACTTCCACAGTTAGGTAATGTCACGGTGGTGGCAAATCCCATGAAACAGCTAGAAGAAATCTTGGTCTTCTGACCCAGACGTAGCTACTTCCTATCAGTTTCACAATCCAATGAAACATCAAAAATCAACTTTTACTAAGAGAAGAACCAATGTGTCTGGTTTCAACTTCAATCTTATAAACAAAGAGCTAGCTTTACACCTCAAGTAATTGGAATATCATTAATAAAGCTGAAACTAAATTCAAGAACAACACAGGTATGCTTCTACAATTCAGCTAGGCATTTCCGCAAATACCTTGTAGACAACTCGAGATACACCAAATTGTGCCTAATTTCACAAGTTCCTCCACGCCACTACTCTAAAATCAAGCCTAAAATCAATCCTTTCGACAGCCTGCTGATTAAAGGAGCTGAAATTCAAAACCGATTACGATTCCAAACAGCAGAAAGAAATTAGAAAAACGGTACCAGCTGGCCATGGTTATGGGTGAAGGAGAAAGTACAAAATGAAAACTAGAGGAAGAAGAAGAAGTGCATCAGCGCTGAACTGAAACGGCGGCGTTTAGTGAGTTTATCTCCTGGGCTGCAAAGTGAAAAGCCCATCAATATTAATGCCGTCTATATTTGGTCCTGAGCACGTTTGCTCCAGGAGACTACGATAATCTTACTTCATCTTTGATTCAAAGAAGAAGAAGACGAAGATGCTTGCTTGTCTTGGTAGAAGAAAATGGACGAGATTCTCAACCGAGAATCTTAAGCCAACATGGAAGTTAGTCAACGGGGACGTAAGTAGCAGCGGAAGAAGAATCGCGAGAGGAGTTAGCGGCGGAGCGGAAACGATAGCTAAAGAGAGAGTCGACGCCGTCGTGATCGGCGCCGGAGTCGTGGGTTTAGCGGTGGCGCGTGAGCTCAGTCTCCGCGGAAGGGAAGTGCTGATCCTCGACGCCGCGTCATCGTTCGGCACCGTGACGAGTTCCCGAAACAGCGAGGTCGTCCACGCCGGAATCTATTATCCTCCGAACTCTGTAAAGGTACAATCTTTCTCTTGAGGGTCGAATCAAAAGCTGTGAAAGAAGGCGAAAATGCAAATGACTAAGTATGTGATCTTTGGATTTGATCAGGCCAAGTTTTGCGTGAGAGGGAGGGAATTGCTGTATAGGTATTGCTCTGAACATGAAATCCCTCATAGGAAGATTGGTAAGCTTGTCGTTGCCACGGGATCCTCTGAGATACCGAAACTGGACCTATTGATGCATCTTGGAACTCAGAATGGAGTCTCGGGACTAAGGATGTTGGAAGGTTTTGAAGCAATGAGAATGGAGCCGCAGCTACGATGTGTTAAAGCATTGCTATCTCCTGATTCCGGCATTCTTGATACACATTCCTTCATGCTATCTTTAGTGGTACTATATAATCTTCGTCTCTCCTCTAGTAGGATCTTCGGGTTTTTGGAGTAGGAAAAGAGTTTTGATTTCATGGTGTACCGGGAATAACTACAGGGACAAGCAGAGAACAGTCACGCAACTTTCTCATACAATACAGTGGTATTAAGCGGTCGTGTTGAAGAAGAGAAGATGCATCTGTTTGTTGCTGAAACGGGATCATTTGAATCTCGGTGTGAGGCAGTAGCACAGCTTGAGCTAATCCCTAATCTCGTTGTTAATTCTGCGGGTTTAAGTGCTCAAGCTTTAGCAAAGAGATTCCATGGCTTAGATCATCGTTTCATTCCTTCGTCTCACTATGCTCGTGGATGCTACTTTACGCTATCGGGTACAAAGTCTCCGCCTTTCGATAAACTTGTGTACCCTATACCTGAGGAAGGAGGTCTCGGTGTTCATGTCACTGTTGATTTGAACGGACTTGTGAAGTTTGGTCCTGATGTGGAGTGGATTGAATGCACAGACGAAAAATCAAGCTTCCTCAACAAGTAATGATTGAATCTGTTATCAAATGCTCCTTTCTCCCTTGTCCCTTTTGAAGTTACTCAAGATCTTCTGTTTGAATCCAGATTTGATTATAGTGTAAACCCACAACGAGCGGAGAAATTCTACCCAGAGATCAGAAAGTACTATCCGGATCTCAAAGATGGATCGTTGGAACCCGGTTATTCAGGCATCCGTCCCAAGCTTTCTGGACCAAAACAACCTCCGGTAGATTTTGTCATACAGGTAATCTTTGTTCTAAAAAAGCATCATACATAAAACACTAACACTGTTCCCTACGGCATCTTTGGTTTTGTTATGAACGCATTTGTTTTCTCCAACTCTCTTATGTGTTGTTGATATAGGGAGAGGAGACTCATGGAGTTCCTGGTCTTGTGAATCTCTTTGGCATCGAGTCGCCTGGTTTAACTTCGAGCTTGGCTATTGCAGAACACATAGCAAACAAGTTTGTAAGATGAAATTTGAGATAATGTCTACATTTTGAGAACAAGGCTGGCCCATAAGTAGAAGGCTTGGCAGATTCAAACAGTTTTCTTTTCAGTGTGATTCATTTTACAAATCGTCTATAGAGTATTCTTGTCTTCAAATCTTACAAACTCAAGTTTTCTTCTTCTGTTCCACCTCTAAATTTGATACTTAAGAAAACGATTGCTGCTGCTACTAAAATAACTCATGATGTTTTTAAGAAAGTTAACAGAATTGCCCCAAGTCGAGAAAGTCTACGGAATGTACAAAGAAACAAAGCTGTTATCCTCTCCTTTTTTATAAGCAAACCGACACCGAAACGAAAAAAAAGAAAGAAGAGTTTTAAGATCAGAAAGGAGCTGAGCTTGTTCGCCTGAGCTGCCGCTTGGGATCAGGCGGTGGTGCACTTGGGAGGATCTTCTCTACCTCCTGCAAAGTAAATTAAAAAAAAAAACCAAAGAATGTAACGTAAGCTATCAATTCCAAGTTTCTCGAGTAAGAGAAATGTCTGTTATGTGTTATTGTCGTGTCTAATGAACCAAACGACTCTTACAAGAAGCAAAGAAACAAGAAAGACGTAACTTTTCAGAGGTTGTGTCTAAACCCTATATTTATCCTTTCTCTTATTCATGGTTTCATTTCCCAATCATCTATTTCTACAATGCTTGTGGCCAATTCCATACTTAACTAAATCTTCTATCATCTACCTTTCCCTCTAATTAGGGTCCAAAACTTGATACATGTTAAATGTCCAATCACAACCAATGCATGTATAACCAAATGGGCCAAGGCTGCAAAACATTACCTTTTGCCTCCTGAGTCTTTCGTTTTCTTCTTCTAACCGTGAAACTTTGATCTCTAGCTCATGAGTGTAAGCCTGCTCGTCAACACACATTGTAAGACACCAAGTAGAGAAAAACAAGGGATGGCTTAACAAGGCTAATAACAACAACACATTTGCAATTACAGGAAGTTGTTGTCACCTGTTTCCTAGCTCGCGAACGAGCTGCAGACTCTCTGTTCTTAATCATTCTCTTCTGCCTCCTCTCTACAGTCTTCTCCACAACTTCTCCTGAAGCTAATCTCTTCCTTCCTGGAGTTTGTGTATCTGACAAACCACCCATCAAAGAAGACTGAGATACCATTGCTTGCATGTCTGAAACCGGATATGGCATGAATGATTGAGGCTGTGGCATTGATGGAAGCTGATGATACTGAACCCATGGGGCAACCGGAGTTATGTTTTGCCCTATACCAGCACCGGAACCAGCACTACCAGCAGGCCCACCTCCACCAGGACCGTCATGGTTCGAACCAGAGATTGTCTCAGTAACTACTCCTGCTTTCAACAACAAGTCCTCAAGCGTCATTTCGCCGAGGGTAGGCTGCTTATCTCTCCTCTCGTGAGCAGTACCTCCATTCTTGTTCTGCTGAATGTCTTTCCAGACCTCATCAACAGTCTTTTTGCTGAGATCCCGTGGCAAAGTCAAACTACCCTGACGAGAGAGACCCTCCTGAGTCGGTGCTGCACCATTGATAGCCAAGGACGATGACTGATTAGCTTCAACAGAACAGACACTCTTGAGTAGTTCGTCGAGATTCATGCTTCCAAGTGCTTTACCAGAACTCCCCAAGTGGTTTTGGACCTCATCGAGTGTTAAGCTATAGAGAGAGCCTTGCCTATTCAAGGACTGAGATTTAGGATCTTCAACAATACCCCTCTGAGAATCCATAAGCTTTGTAGCGAATAAAAGAACCAACACACAGATAGATAAAACAATCCTGAGCCCACAAATCGAAACCCTAATCTGAACAGCAACCCAGAAATGCTCAAATTGATAAATGGCTACACCACGAAGAATTCATCAAATCGAGCCAGAATCCGAGGGGAAAGTAACCCTTTTTCCTAAGGTCGACTCGCGAAACATGCAGCAGAGGAACAGTAAAACCCGGATAACAAATCGGAAGGAAATGGCCGAGAGGAAGAAGAAGAAATCACCGCGTGGTAGCAATCTGAAAGGGTCTTGGGAATTGCATGCAGCATCGGGGGCTATCGAATGCAGATACTAAACATGGAAATGGCAAGAGAAGGTTTTTCAGAAACGCTTGCGAGGAAGAGATTTGCGAAGGAAAAAAAAAAGCTAAGCAGAGAAAGCAACAATCTTTGGAGAAGGGTAAAGGAATTGGAGCTCAGAAAGGATCAGATCTAAACAAGGGAGATTTGGGTTTTTTTCTTTCTCCAAGTGGTGGGTGCGAGAGAGAGAACAGAACCGAAACTGTGATAAGTGCAGAGAGAGAGATTTACAAAGCAAACCTAGACTCTGTGTGTGTGACTCTCTCTCTCTCTTCTTATTTTCTCTTTTGTTTCGCGCAGGAGAGAAAAAGGAGAAGAGAGAGAAACCTTTTGATTGAGAAAGTGACACTCCGGTACTGTGGCAAATCCCCCAAGCCTCCTCTGGAATTTTCAATGCGTTTCTTTTTCTTCTTTTGTACCCGAAAATAATAGTCTCTAAACACGAAATAAATATTTTTATTTTATAGTAACTGTGATTACTGATTACTTTAACGAAGGTGGATATCGAGTTTATTCCCTCGGAATAAACACTTCATGTGCTCAGCGAGACTTCAATCAATTCGGCTTTTAATTGCAACGTTCGGTTCGTCCTTCCGTAATCTAAAATTATGACCCAAAATTTGATTACTTAAACCTCAAACAGGAAGCTCATCCCGGAAACCAAAGACGTAATTGCAAGAAACCAACATCTTCACATGCAGTCAGAGAAACACAGCTCAAAAGTTTGCCCTTTTCCTCCAAGTGTTGTGAAATTGCCTCTGAAGACAGATTTTCAAGTACATACAATTCCTCAGCTGTGTTGAAGCTTGAGAACAGACATAGTTTCTTTCCCCTTTCAATCATTGGACTCAGCCAAGATGGGTGGGATATAACAATCTAATAATCCAAAGAATTAGGGAACGAGGAGAGGCTGTTTTGTCAATAAGATCAGCATCAAGATTCATTCGCTTGTCTTCCACCAAAGATTCAAATCTAAATTGAGGCTACAAAGTTCGCCATAGCTCCAGAATATCTCTTGTCAAGCTTTCTAGTCTTGGCCATGTGGTAGGTGGGATCTTTTACAGCCTGCATCAGGACCTTGTAAGCACTCTCCGAGCCAGACCTCTCCGAAACTGAGACTAAGACAGTCATTGCCCAAACAAGAGCTGCAGCTTGAGCTCCCAAGCTGGACAGGAGAGAGGGATAGGTCTTGGCTCCGAACCACCTGACCATACCCGGTGTTGTCCCTAAGAACCCAAAACATATTACAAAATATTCGAGACTTATATACTGCTTGGTTAATCAAAATAATTACAAAAAATTTCGAGAATGATATATTGCAGGCAGAAAAAATCCATAAAACCGCGAAGCAGATAAGATCGAATAAAATTTGGAAAAAACTAGAATTCGATAAGCAAGGGACACAAGGAGCATACTTGTGTTTTAAGTTTTACAAATCAAAGTTCTAAAGATGTTTCAGAAAACTAAAAAACAGAGACATTAACTCTGAAAATAGTACAATGTTTTTTTAGGAATAGCATAAAGAGAGTAGTTGGTAAAAATAAAAACAAGCGAAAACTACGGCTCCTTAAAAGGTTTTATGAGTCTGGCCTTATGAGCGACCAAAGAGTAAACATTTCATAAAGACTTCATTTGCATCGGCTCCTTATAAACTTCAGAAGAATCACCAGGCCAATATTAAAACACTGATTACGGATATCTGCACAATTAATTTAAGAAAATAAGAAAAGGTTTTTCACAATCTCAATCGGTGCGAATCTGAAAAACCTTCCAGAAAACAGTTAAAAGTAACAAGTCGTTACATCGGACGTAACGTCTTTTTAATCTGTAACAACCACCCAAAACACCGATGCAAAACATAAGGACACAGAAAGTTTTTGTCTTTATAAGTCAGTCCCATGTAAATTATTTGACGAGAAAAGTTAAATGAAACAAGTGAAGAGACGATATTCATTACTCTACCTGAGTGGACACATGATACATCTAGTGGCCCATGTAAGGAGAGTATTGCCCGACACCATGTTGCCCTCTGCCTGTACCGCCCTGACCAGGCTGCTGAGTTTGATAGCCACCTTGCAACCCAGGTTGTACACCGTACCCAGGAATTGTCCCAGGTGCCATACCTTGAGTACCATAACCAGTTGGCATTCCAGCTCCAGCCCCTGGGTTTACGCCTGCAGCTGTCCCCAGTGAGCCCAACAAAGCCTGACCAATTGCTGGGTTAAAAGCCAAACCAGCTCCTTGCGATGCCAACAAAGCTGTCAAGGCCTGTCCAATGGCTGGGTTTATCGCTTGCGCTGGAGCACCCATCCCGGCTTGGTTACCAGCCATGAGATGTCCATGGCCACCAGGCGGGCCGTAACCGTTGTTATCATTCCTTTGGAAGCGAGGATTGTTGTTAAACTGTTGCGGCTTGCCCGGTTTGGGACCATCGATCGCCTTCTGGCAATGCAAGACGTGGCCCTCGAAGGTTTTGTGTGGCTCCTCTAGAGCCCTCTTGGCGCTTTCAGCCGACTTATAGACAAAGAGGCAGAACCCTTTAGGTCTCCCAGTAAACTTATCAAGACCCAGAGGACCTTCTTCAATCTCTCCGAACTTAGAGAAATACGCCAGCAGTTTCTGGGGATCGAGGTCTGCTCCAACATTGCTGACATAGATCTTCTTCTGCGTGTGCTCCGAGTTCGAATGCTGAGCAGGCGCCACCGAGGCAGCTGCGGCGACAGGGTTTCCGCCAAAGACGGGTCCTTTAGAAGCCAGCTGACACGCCGTCATACGGCTTCCGATCTTCTTCTGAGGCTGCTTCAGTGCGTTGCGAGCACCTGATCTCGACTTGAACAGAATAAACCCATAGCCTTTAGATTTCCCTGAGACCTTATCAAACACGGCCTTGCAATCTTCGATCTCTCCGAACTGCTTGAAAGCTTCAATTAGCGTCTCGGTTTTGGTGTCCCACCCGAGACCGTGCACGAAGATCTTCCGATGAACAGGATCCTCGTCAGCCACTTCCCGGATTCGATTGGCCACATCACGATGCTTCTCCGCCGCTTCTTTCAGAAGACTCAGGAGCTGTTCCTTCGAAAACGGTTCCAACAGATCCTGAATCGGCTCATCGTCATCGGCATCTCGATTCCCAGATCCAGACGTCGCCGCCTCCGTCCGATTCTCGCCGTCCTCGTCATCATCGTCTTCTTCGTCATCATCTTCCACTTCCTCTTCGTGCTCTTCCTCTACTTCCTCGTATTCGACTTCTTCATCGCCGCCTGCTTGATTCACCTGATTGTTAATTTTAATCTGCTCCTCCGTCTGCTTCAGCTTCTGCGATGGTTCAGAAGCCTCGCTGGGTTGTGCTTCGAGCTTTCTCTTCTTTGTCATGGCGGAAATTGGCGGCTTAAAGGTGAACGAGATCCAGAGAGTCTATGGAGTTTTAGGGTTTCGGAATTTCCCCAAAAGGAAGCTGATTCTCTCCTTCTTATCTTTACCGCTATGTGTTGCTAACTTGCTATATGAACCTCAGGTCCTCCCGCAATAAATTTACACATTAACCAACCCCTGAACCATTTTATATAAAGGCCCATTAGTAATTATTATTGGGCTTAAGTTTCAAGGCCCGTTTGTGAAAATGATGCAAAAAAGGCTGAAAGGGACAATAAGAATAACATATAACTTCCCGCCAAGTATTTCCCGCGAGGCTTCACGGCTCATAAAGCAGTCCTATCTCCTTTTCTTCAGACTACGAGCTCCAAATTTTCCTCTCTTTTTCTTCTTCGTCTTGTTTTCAATTACTTTCTGTCTGTCTCTATCTCTCTCTCTTTCTATTGGGTAAACCCTAGATATTGACAAGTTGCGAGTTCGAAGCCCAGTATTCGGCCTTCATTTCCGTCCGAATCTAATTAAGCGTTCGATTAAGAAGATTAAGGTACATTCATGTTCGTCTCTCGGGTCTAGATTCGATTTCTCTTTGATGCGTTCATCTGCTTTACCCGGATCTGCTTTTATCTTTCTCGAATCGGTGCAGCTAAGAGGTCTTTGTAGCGAATTAGGGTTTTTTCGCTGTATGATTTGTGAATCCAATTTTTAATTCCTTTATAGCTTGAAGAATTATATTTATTAGAGGTCGGATTTCTGCAATTGATTTCCATGAAATGAGTTTCGGGTTCTAGATTGTGGAACCCCTAAATGAATAGCTGCATCCTCGAACTCAGATTTGATTACTGTGGCGTAATTTTTTAATAATCAGACTGAAAACGATTCTGTAAATTGTCTGTCCACTACTTGTGTTAATAGCTCGTTAATGTTCGTTTCTCTGCTTGGATTGATGGAATTTTAGGATTCTGGAGATAATTGATTATCATAAATTACAATGGTGGAGTTAAGAAGCCGCACCCATTTGCATTCCCAGTTGCATTCTATCCGGGCCATTAAAGAAGGATCGATCAAAGTAGTGTCGAATGTGGCTGCACGAGGGAAATTAAAGATCAAGTATAGACAGTTGGTTGATGTGTACAACAGGGAAAACACCGAAGATGATGTGCCAATCCCAAGAGTGGTCAGGGATTTGGAGAATGATTCTGATATGACACAAGCTTCGTGTACGTTTGGTGCTGCGGTGAATACCGCAACTGATCCAGAAGATTTTAGCATGACCCTGGAGAAGATTCTAGAACAATGCAGAGAAAAGAAAAGGAAACTTAGAAACCACGGAGATGCGGAGACCGCTTCGCAGGTTAAAGTTAAACAAGAGTACTCTACTCTTCAAACTGAAGAGGGAGGATGTGATGATGAGGAGCCTCTTAGCAGCTGGAATACGAAATTTTCCAAGAGAAGAAAGAAGAATCAAGAGCGTAAAGCAAACTGTGGTTCTACTTCCTCTTTATTTGCAGACAAAGTTGATTTGCCTGTGTTCTGTGATGTCAAGTCTGAGGCTTCCTGGGATGAACTTGTAATTTGTCCTGTGACTATGGGCTTGAATATGGAGAAACAAACTGAAGATGAAGGATGTGATTTTGAGAAGCCTCTTAGCACCTGGAATACGAAGTTATCCAAGATAAGAAAGAAAAAGCAAGAGCGTAAAACAAAGTGTGGTTCTCCTTCCTCTCCAACTGCAAAAGAAGCTGATTTGCCTGTTTTCTGTGATGTCAAGCCCGAGACTTCTTGGGATGGTAGCTATTCGGATCCTGAAGCCATGAATCTGATTCCCGCTGATCCTTTACTAGATTCTAACAAAGAGCCAGAATCTACTTCAAATACGGAGTTGGTGGAAGAGATTATGCATGATTTACCCAAGGAGACGAGACTTGCTATATATCGCAGTCCAGAGCCAAATTCTCCTGGCATGGTAGCTATTGTAGAGCCCATTACTACAATGCAAGTTGACGAAGGTTTTAAAGATGCATCAGAAGAGTTTATCGATGCAAGGAAAGCACGATGCTGTCTTGTTGATAATCTTGCTCTTGAGGACGTCTTGTGCGGTAGTGTGTCTAGAGAGGAGGGTGAATTAGAGGTGCCGCAAAGTTCAGAATCTGAGACCATTGGATGTGCCAAGAATCTCATCTATTCTAATACAAGCTCAGGGACCGAAGAAGTTAAAGAGGATGAGCAGAGCAAGGATTCAAAGCTTAACGTAGACATGACCATAACTGGTTTGGGGATTGTGAAGGTAGACTCTCCAGAAATACTTGCTGGCTTAGAGATGACCACAACTGGTTTGGAGATTGTGAAGGTTGATGCTCCAGAAACGCTTGCTACTGATATCTCAGATTCGCCCACCATGGAATATGGGGTAGAAAACACCGAGCTTGTGTGGGAAAACGAAGATATCGCTAATGATGAGCTTCCTGAAGCAACTGATATTCTCCAGCTGACCGGCTGCTGTGATTTAATGGAGAATTTGCATTTAGTTCCTGGCGACAGCACAATTTTACTAGAAGAAGATAATCTGTCAGAAAGATTACAACAATCTTCTTCTTTAGGGAGTGTAGATGAAGCAGGAGACCACAAATCATCACAACTCTTTCAGGCACCACCTGATGAGGTTAAAACAGCTGAAGAGTCTGACTGCATCCAGCAACAAGAGCTACACTCTCAACCTGAAAAACTACTCTCAGGGAGAAAGGTTTGTCCTGTGTGTAATTTTTCATATTACATTCTATTTTTGAAAGCAGTTCCTCACTAGATGCATTTGGTTTTCAGGCTTTATCTCCCACCTCTCAAGCAAAACTTCGCAAGGCAATGGAGCAGCCCGATTCACCTGAGAAGATGTGTAAAAGTAAGTCAATTGACAAAATCTTTAATGTCTTTTTTGTATGTTTTACATTTTTGACTCTTTAGATTCTCATCTGGTTGTACAAAACCTAATATCCAGAATCCAAAGTGAAACTCTACTTCAGTAGCCAAGCCTCACATCGGATCCTTAAGGCTCAAGGGCTGGACGGCATCGACCGAGTGGAAGTCGTTCGAAATCCAAAGCAAGCCATTCGAAAAGCAAACAATAACACTCGGCAAACGCAGTATCAAAGAGCCACAAACAAGTTTCCCCGTCGAGATACTCAAGCAGCAAAACCACAGCCTTTTAGCACTGGACGCACCTCGTTACTAGGATGTACACAGAAAGCCATTGCCTTCTCTCAAGGGCAAATGCATGATTTCCAATATGTTGCAGCTAAGCTCACAAAAGAGCTCAAATCGATGAGACAAATTGCAAAGAGATGTCTTCTAGCTGAAAGCAACCCCTCCATCATGTCTGAGTGCAACTTGGATGAGGTACTTTGGTCTGCAAAAGCAAATGAATACTACTGGATGTCTAAATGTCTAAATCTTCCCTTTCTGGCTCTCTGTTCTAAAGATAAATCTTTACTACTGGATGTCTCTTGTCAGGTGAAAACTTTGATTGGAAACGCAGAGAAAACTGAAGGGAGTAGCAAGAAATGGCTTTCGATGATCGAACGTGACTGTAATCGGTTTTGCAAACTCATGGTTTGTTTTTACACTCCTTACATTCACAAACAAACACAAATACTTACCTGAAATATTTGTTTTCCTTGAGATCCTAACTTTTCTGCATTGCCCTCCTTTTTCACAGGGTATGGTCAAAGAAGATTCTCCGGCTACTGAAAATATTGTCGAGAAGAAAAAAAAGATTAAGTTTGCAGATGATGCAGGAGGAGATCTTTGCCATGTCAAGGTTTTTGAAACTGATTTGGAATCTGAATCATAAACAAAAGTGTGTAGACTTAGTGTAAACTCTCAGCATTTGTACATTCATGTTTTTGTATTGTACTTGATATAAAGATAATAATCGAAAGCATGATAATGTTATTTGACTCTCCTACAATCTTTGTTGCAGCAACTTCAATCTCGTCAGTTTGATCTGGCGCTTACATGTATCTGTAATCGAGTTATACTAGTTTTTTTGTTTTGTTTTGCGGCTAAAAGATTCGATTAATAATCAATGTCATGAATTACATTTGGTCGTAAGAACCCAGGACAGGAAGAAAGAAGTTCCAAAGGTAAGTTAGAGGTAACAGCAGCTTTAGCTAAAGTATCAGCACACTTGTTATGACTACGAGACCGATGGATATTACTCCTCCATTCAAACATGAATCCGACGTGTTTTTCAAAATTCTATTTGAATAAGCATAAAGTTATGAGAATAAATAATGAAAATTCAAAAATTGATGACTCACATAAATTAAGAATTTAACTTGGGCAATTAAGAAAATTTGAATAGATTTAAATTACCCAATTTTTTTTGAATAAATTTATTTGATAAATATGTAAACTACTAGTATTAACTAAATTTTAACCATTATTTTTTTCTTGAAGTAAAACTAGTCAAAATTAGATAAATACCTACGCTATATATATTATAATAGTCATTGAAATGTATTCATTATTTATTCAGTAAAATACATGCATGTTTCTACATCCTCAGTCCAGCTTTTTCGTATTGCCAAGTGAACTATCACCATTTGGAGCCTAAACATTTTTAACTTGGGAAGGATCGATTGCCGATAGATCAGTTTTCTTGGAGATTCGTAATTTGACCATGGTCTGAGAAATGATCAGTAAACCAAATTATTGATAAATTAAAAAGAAATATTTTGATAAAAACAGAGAAAGGGAATCTTGAATTGTTTAAGGCGAGGGAGGCTTGGGCAACAAGAGTGGGCAGTGTCTAGGGAATGATGAAGAAACTTTGGGCGCAATGCATTTGACACGACCGCTTCTTTAAGTCAACATTCTCACGTGCCCCTCCTTTTTTAAAAAACTTTACTTTAATTACTTTTAATTATAGACTATTATATGTTAATAATAATAACATGGAGGCGTCTCGTCATGATACCGTCATGATTACATCCTATAAAAAGGTGACGCCATCGCTGGCGTCTCTTGACTTTGTTTCCTCTCATAAGATCGGTATACTCCATTTTTCTAATGACTAATCAGAAAGACTCTCTGCTTTATTTTTATGTGTATTTTAGCTGCTAAGCCAACTAATGGGTGCAAAACACAAAATATATCATTTCGTAGGAAAATTATCCGTATTTAATTTGATTTGGGTCCCATTTAATAACTCCTATTACAATGAGACTATAAGGATTGAACCCTAGACACTGTGGAATGAAACTCATTACTGAGTGCCAGTAGCCTAACCCACTTTTCCTCTAGTTTGATATTTAGTGGCTTAAATGTCCCTCTTCTTTTTGTTCAAATAAATATTATGATCAATGATCTTTAAAATGGCAAATAGAACAAGCTTAAACAAATATTTGTGTAGTATAATGTTTCTTTTTACGAATAATTGATTTATAATCAAATTTAGTAATCCTTTTATATAAGGGTTATGAGATCATAGCTAAAAAAGGTAACTGTAATCCATGTACAGATTGTAGTACTATTTCATATTTTCTGATAATTAATTTTGTATTAGTTTAGAATTTTCGGTGTATAAATCTTTCTGGATGGTGTATTAACATATAATTTCTACTAGGATTATATTAATCTAAATGTAGTCCGAAATTCAAATTTGCATTATTTTTACTTAAATAATAGATATATATTTTACTCAATTGATCAGCTAACCGTTATTAAAATCTCAATACTTTACTTTGTGTAGAAATTTTAACATGCGACCATTTAACCGATTCCTTTAAAGTTATATAAAAAGCATATGGTTTCGATAAAGCTCATTTTGTTTTTCAAGGAAGGCTCGTTTCAGTTTTTCAGATTGCAGCTTTAATTATATCTGAATTAGGATTTCGGAGGATATTAAAAATTTCCTGTAACAAAAAGAAAGATATACAATTTTCTTTTAACAGAACGGAGTAGGTTTCATTTTGACTCAGACCCAGTGGAAGCTTTTTAAAATAATCTCCGTTTTGCAAAGTTTCGTGGGTTTGTCGCTACCCTGCATGGGTTTGTATCCGCCATCTAGTGGGATGCATGTATCCATCTAGTGATATACAAAATATTCGCTGACCAAAAAATAAAATTTTAAGCAGTTTCATGGATTGACTCGAGTTCCAAACGCTACACCATATTTTTTTGCATGTATATTAGTGAGAGAGGTTGCTTAAAACGAAAATATAAGTCTGAACTTTGGACCTCTTGAACGCACGTGAGTCGTCTCACTCCTCGATCTGCAATATGCTATGAATTCGAATATACGAAAACTCGACACCAACCTATAGCTAATTAATGGAAGAAGGTCAATATATATATTTTCGGTGATATTGATGTGTTCGCTGCTTCTCGTAATTGTTAATTGTCAATGATCGGGACTGGATAAGTGTTGTACAACTAGTATGCTGACCATCCAAAATATTTAGAAATTATACAAATATCATTTTCTTAGATTAATCAAAATATCATCATTCTCGCTGTTCAAATATTAACAAACAGTTATATATATTAACAAACAGTTACATACGTAATGTTTTATGTGTTGATTAAGAAGTGATCACTATTTATTTGTTGTAAGTTAATTATACCAAGTCTTAATCAAGCATATTGCATGTTGAATGAATAATGCCGACGTCATCCAAACTTGATGACTCCAATAATTGACCACTAAAATCAAAGGCACAATGAGGAGAGATTGGTCCATCTGTTTTTTTTTTTCTTATGGTCCACTTCTTCTCTTTACATCATAAACACAAAAATGAACTGTCTGGTTTTATCCTTCCGAGTTGAATTTTCTAACCCATATATATCATTTGGATATTATGTATTAATTAACCAATTGAAGATAGCTTTCTTCACGCAATCAGATTCGCCCTCTATAAATAAATCACGCAATATATTACACCCTCCGGCCCTCGTTTAAATATCAATTTTCGTGGGAACAATAAACTAATAACTAGGATTTTATATGTAACAGTCTGATAATTTTTATGAAAATTAATAGATACGAATAGTAGCGGTAAGAAATTTTTAATAGGAAGTGAAACAATAACAAAAAAAACTGTACTGTTGTAGTAAGTAATAATAAAACTGATTGTGTAGCTTTCAATTCCGACGTTGTTACTTCTTTCGTAACTGGTAAGAATAAAACTGTATAGATATGGCTAATCAAATTAACCCATTGATAAGAATTATAAGTGGCACAGTCTGGTACCATGCATATGTGTACTTGCATTAAATAACATGTCTTGTATTCATTTCAGCTGAGAAGATATTCACGTAGTGAGGAAAAGGATAAATAAATATATATATACATAGAAAAAATTTACTGAAAAAGGAAATATAGATATAATTAACTTCAATAGTCACTACTCCCTAGCATATACGTACTGATCAGTGATAAAAATATATCAACATTTTGAACTTTCGCTCTTTATACTATACGGTTTACATTTTCATTAGCAGACGAAATATATGTCAGTATACTAATATTATATTTATTTGACATCAGAAGACCAAGATTCTGCGCTTGATAATACTAGGAACTTACGTTGAAGGAGGCATGCGACAAAGTTGCAAGGGACAGTATTGAAAATAACGACTTTTTATATGTGTTTAGTATTTGTTCTAAAACTTTTTCTAGATGAACTTGAAAACAACAAGCTGATAATTAAGTTGCATAAAAAATACGATAATCATGTTAAAAAGAAAAAACGGAAACTTTAATTACATTACAATATAATTACATTACAATATATGTTCATCAGTTCATCCGTTAGGTGGTTTTATATTTTAGTGAACTTGACAAATAATAAGAGGCTAACAAAATACGACCGATCTTTAGTTAATTAGAAGATTACTTATATATTATATATATACATTTTTACCAAACATTTTAAAAACATATTCATGTAATACTGCAGTCTCACATAAAGCAAATTAAGATAGATAACAAATAAAAAGAAAAGAAAAGACTATTTGATGGGTTATTATAAAAAAGAAAAAACAAAGACATGTGCAAATGAGGTAGTTTTCTTTTCTTAATGAAAAGAAAAAGGAGAAAAATAAGAATGGGTCGGAGGGGACAGTGTAAGGAAATTGAGAAGGAAGAGACATCGGGAGACGTGAAAACGCGTTGGAAAAAAAAAAAGAGAGGAGTCGATGACGTGGCGAATAATCATTTTAGCTTTGCCCATGCATGATTCATGCAAAAGCCTCACAGTCACTTACGATTTCCACGTTACAGTTTCGTTTATAAATTATTAATTTGATTACATATAAATACAAGCTATACTTATGTAACTGTGTCGCTTTCTAAACACTTGTTATTTCAGTTACATACTCTAGTACTAAGTTAAGTTTATAGATGTCCAATCTAGTGCATGCGCATGCTTAAAAAACTTAAAAGCATTTTGCATCATCATATCATATGCATGTGTTTTCAGATAAAAGATAATAAACTTTCACATGGTATCAAATAGCATTTACATTGGAGAATCATGTTAATATTACAAAGCCCAATACTTCAATATATTTATTCAGAATCTACTTGATATCCCAAATCAATGTCTTATGTATAAACAAGCACTTTTAACAAAAATGTATAAACAAGCATAATCTGGTTTAACATTATAAGACTTTTCTTTTGGGGTTGGGGGAGGGAGGGAAGAGAAGTATGTTAAGGATCGAAATCCCACAATTTTAAAAGTATAAATTAAGATTAGTACTTTGAACAGACATAATTATCCGACTTCAATATATAACTATACCAGTATATTGATCTCAAGACATTCACCTTTAATTATTACTATTCAAGCTAAGTCAGGAATACAAAATAGATAAACATGTATAAATTAATTAGAGTACATTTGTCGGTCTGTGCTGATGCCAGTTAAAAGTCTATTAAACTTGTGACTTTGTCCAAACTAACATCATTAGAAGTCTAAAATTAATTAAGCTATAGATTGTTCCGGATCAACCGAGAAAACTTTTTTAAGCTTAAGATAATTAACAGCGATAGTGAAAACATTATAAATAGTATGTGTATGTAGTGTTGTTATCATTAATTATCTATATTCGAAACAGTACTTAAATATACTACCTATTAGCTAGTACTAGTATTTTAGAGAGAATTACCCTCAGACACACTTTTTGTACTTATGTTTTCAACAAAAATGACATGCGTGTATGTGGTGACTTTTTCCAAGCTTCCACCAAATTTTGTTCCCTTTCTACCCCTCAGACTAACTACACCCTCTAACCATAGTCAACCGTAAAAGTAGACACCTTTTTCTACCTCAAT
>OVBB01000167.1:0-39411 GCA_900406415.1 Isatis lusitanica
CAAAAACCGCTGGTTCCGCACCACTCAAAAACCGTTCACCATTCGGACCCAGAGTGTGAATCGGAGGGGCAAAAGCGTCCGCCACGTCCCACAGGAAAAAGGAGGGATTATACGAGAAGGCTCTTCTCATCCAACGGCTTAGATCTCACCAGACCAGTCTTTTCTGTCTCTTCTCATACCCGTCGATCTGTCTAGCTTTTCATCTATCGCCACCTCTGCTCTTTCTTTTATTTATATCGTCTCTCGATTTAAATTGGTCGATAAACACAAAAGAATTAGGATAATATGTCTATCTAATTCTGACCGTTACTTAATTTCCATCTCTTGCTTGACTTTCTCAAATTCAAGTGTAATCGTTCCTTTATTCTTGGTGTATCACTCTCAATGCTTAACTAGACTTGACGTCCACATATGTGTCTGTCTGCTATAATATGTCAAAAACAATAAAAAAGTATTTAACACAATTTATAAGTAGTAAAATTAACATGACATTAAATGTATTGAATACTCGACGTCGGATAATAGATGAGGGAAATATCGAGGAATGCAATTATTTATGACTATTTGTAAATAATAACATTTTTATTTAACTTTATTAGAAAATTTTTCCCCCTTTTGAGTCCTCTAGAAGCACACTGAACAGACACGCATATTCATAGATACGTGTGTCTTTGGAGGACTTTAAAAAATAAAGCGAGATAATGATTTCCCCAAATTAAATAAAAACAACACAAATTGATTTTTCCCAAATAAAGGAGTCAGAAAAATATAATCAAGGAACAAACAAAAAAGATACCTTTAGCAATTAACAAAAATAAAAAAATGAAACTCAAATAATATTTTTAAAATGGTTTTCCTATGAAATATAAACCGCATAAACTTATCGTGACCGCCTTAAGAACAATAAAATAAAAATAAAACCCTTTATTTTCTCTCTTCAGCCGCCGCTTTCACTCACCTCTTCCTCTTCCTCTTCCTCTTCCCTTCTTCTTCTACCTTCTTCTCGTAGGTTTTTCTACACTGTAGAGCTCGCAAATCTGGCTATCGAAAACCATAACCATAAGCTTAGCTTCGGGGCCTTCAAGGCCAATCACAAGAAAGTCATGGTGATTCTTCTCATACCTTTATGTTATGTTCTTTCTTATCATTCTCCTTCCGGTTTCTGATTTGTAGCTTCAAATGTTCAGGGTCCAATGATAAGAACAGAGGAAGAAGAAGACTATATGAGCCCACCGTGGCTAATGCCAATGCTACGAGGCAGCTACTTCGTCCCCTGTTCGATCCACGCCGATTCCAACAAAAACGAATGCAACTTGTTCTGTCTCGACTGTGCTGGAAATGCCTTTTGCTCTTACTGTTTGGTCAAACACAAAGACCATCGTGTTGTTCAGGTCCAATATCTCTTTTTTTCCCCCAACAAAAAATCTCTTGCTTGTTTATTTTAAAATGTAAACGAAAATGAAAATGGAATCAAATTGCAGATAAGGAGGTCTTCTTACCACAACGTTGTGAGAGTAAATGAGATACAGAAGTATATAGACATCTCTTGCGTTCAAACATATATCATCAACAGCGCGAAGATCGTGTTCCTCAATGAAAGACCTCAGCCCAGAATCGGAAAAGGTGTTACAAACACTTGTGAAATCTGTTGCAGAAGCCTCCTTGATTCTTTCCGCTTCTGCTCTCTCGGTTGCAAGGTAAAAATCGCTCTGTTCTCTTCCTCTGTTTCCACCATCTTCTGTCTATTCAAATGTATGAACAAAGACAACGTTAAACCCATCACACATTTCATTCCACAATGCATAATATATCAAAATTCATTTCAGTTTTGTTCATGATCTATGTGGATATATGCTCTGTTCTGCGTGGAATGACTGTATTGTCCTTGGTTTGTTTTGCTGTTTCAGCTTGGGGGAATGAAGAGAGGAGATCAAAGTCTGACCTTCTCTTTGAGAGGGAAGCACGGGAGAGAGTACCAAGGTGGGTCGGAATCAGATGAGGCCACCACACCGACCAAGATGCGTAAGACGAATGCTTTCAACCGTCTGATGAGTGGTCTCTCTATCTCCACCGTCAGATTCGATGACTATGGTCCAGGTGGCGATCAACGCTCTTCAAGCTCCGGGGACGAAGGTGGTTTCGGTTTCTCCCCGGGAACGCCTCCGATCTACAATCACCGGAATTCTAGCAGACGAAAAGGGATCCCGCACCGTGCTCCGTTCTAAATAAAATAAAATAAAAGTTACTGAATTTCATCCCCATATTAATTATATTAATTAAAATATAGATAATACGCATATTAGTATAAGTGTATAACTCCAGGGGTGAAATTTAGGATGTAGTCATAATGTTGTAAATGGGCCCAGTGTCTTTTTCTTTTCTTTTCGTTTCTTTTTTTTTTTTAGTTTTTTCGTAAAAGATAAAGGCAACATAATTAGACACATACATAAAAAAAATACATTTTTTATATATAAATATAGAAGAATCTAGGGTTATATAGTGAAAGGGGTTTGATGTTAGCTTGTTTAAAAGAGCATGGCTCTATGTTGTGTTGTAACTTGTATGAAATGTAATGTGTACATTAAAATTTTGTTCATACAATAATAATACCAAGTGAAATTCTGTATCGTGATGCTATTGTAACGAATGTCTTCACCATTTATCTGTTTATCGAAGTAAAAAATGTGTTTTTGTTGAATACACATCAGTTAAGACAAAGCCTCACTGATCTGTAGAACCAAATGTAACATAACTAATAATAGAGATGAAGTACTATATATAGTCTTCGTATCCTTATCTAGTTTATAGAGCTAGTTTTTATGATTGTATATGTAAATGAAGTGGTGACGTTGTACTTATGTATATGTGTGTTAAAGTCGTAAGAGTGTCACTGAAATTTCATTTTTCAATAATGTTGATCGAGTTGTTATAGTTTGACGTTATCAAGAAGAATATTATAATAGTACGCCAAAGGAATTTTATCATTAATAATTGAGGTTACGATCAATATGCCATATAAAAAAAGGAAGAGTAAGCAAGTGGATAGAGAGAAATAAGAGCCGTGTGGAATCTGAAAGGCTGCGATTCTCCGCCACCGTTAAGAGACGGGTGTTCATTACTTTTTATGGTATCTTATTCAATTTCATATTAGACCTGATAATCCAGGGAACCGAATAATGAGAAATTTTTTATTACTTAATACAACTTTCATGAATTACGACTGCAGTTTGTTAATCAAGTTATTTCGTATATTCAAGAAGGTTAAAAAATCCCTATCAGTCGAAATATTTTAAAGCTTTTACGTTCTGAAGAAAAGTTGGTTATTTATCTTTTATTTGTTTGCTATTAGAATCTTCATCTATTTTTCATTTTTTATACTTCAAAAACGAATCTGATCATAAACCTTAATAGTAATTTTAAATAATTTTTTAAAAAACAATGCGTACTTTAGATGTTAAAAAAAATTACTATCGCAATTTTTTGTTTGTATTTGCAATTACAAGTAAGAATAATGTTTGTTGATGATCTAATCCGTATTTATTAATAAAAATAATTAAAAATAATATTCGAAGTTAGTTTTATCACGGAAGAACCACAGAATTTCACTAGTAAACTGTGGAGGGCACCACAGTTACATGATCACTGTCAAAACCTATGAACAGAAGGAAACTATATGAACAAAATTCCATTTATCTCTAATCTTATAATTTTGTATATGACCATTACTATTTTAAAACTGTCCTTAGTTCCTTCCTTAAATCCCCCAAAAACAAAAGAAAACATACACAAGAGACTTAAATAGTATTTGCGGCCAAAAGATGGTTGGATGTGCCACGTAATCTATATCAGACGGCCCCGCCGGCTGAGCCAACGACCGGTGAGGGTACTTATGACTTTTCAAAAGGTCGGACTTCCAACTAGTTGCGCATCCTCGTCACTATGAATACGACACGTGTCGAATGAAACCATTGAAGGCTTGACACGTTAATGTGAAGGGCGAGAGGGGACCACGTGAGACCTTGTGCGGGAGTTATCTTGTTCAGTCTCCCAAGACGTTAAGTAATATTAATGGGAACGCTAGCGACGCGACAAGTGGTCAGATAAGGGTTTTGACGTCTTTTTAAAAAATTTAACTGTTTCCATAAATTAATGTCGTTATGCGAATTGTTATTTTTGTACTTTAGTTGAAGTGGAATATAGTTGTGGTACATAAAAGAGTTGTGCAAATCGTGTTAGCAAAACATACAAATTTAGCTAAGTTTAGAGTAGATCACCTTTTCGTGTTTTCATGTTTTTTATAAATCTTTTTCATATTTCGAAATACGTTACAATTTAAATATTTATAAAATACTGACCATCGTCAAGTTTTCAGATTTCTTTTTCTAAAGAAGTGATTTCGTTACATATCACAAATATGTTAATATAATAAAAATAATAATCAACCAAAATTATCTTATTGCTCACACAAAGTACTCAGGAACTCTATTTTAATATAAAAAACTGCTAAAAACATAAAAATCTGCTAGAAACCCAAATTATAGTTTATATCAACAGGAAAAAAAGAAAAACGAGTGCTGACAATTAAGAAAACGTTGGACTATTTTACAATTTCGCAAACACGTTACAGCCAATTTGGAAACGCTTTTTTCATGCCAATCGATTTGGGAGCTGATCAGTTTCCACAGTTTCATTTTTCATATGGTTACTACAAAAAAAAATTGCATATGATAATAAATTTCATAGATAATTCGTTGCTTTTTTTAGATGTCATCTTTAAAAAAATTAATTTCAGAAAAATATCTAGCTAACCACGCTTCATTTACACATGAACACACTACAAAAGGTAGGCATGCAATGATAGCTTTCAGCATAGAGACACGCAAATTTAAAACCTTATGGTGTATATGTTATTATGATTGTATCTTAATCATCTTATATGCTGAGGCCATTATGGTCCGTGGGTTTCTATCTTCTAAGATTCACAAATTATATCAACTAGTAGTCTAGTTCTATAGATCACGGCTAATTCGTTATATACGTCACATGAAATATATGTCTACCTCTATTTTGACAGTAATGTTTTAATTTATATCGTATATATAATTAAAACTAGTTTCAACAGTGAATGAAAACATCGAGTTTGTAACGTGACGTTTGTGGGCCGAGGATTTGGTTCTACTAGCAAACTTTTTCTTTTTTTAGTGTTTAGATTAAATGAAGACGATCGACAAAATTTCATGTAATTGTCATCTTCTTGGGTTACCAAAATGTTTGTGAAAACTATAATCTATCGAAAAAAGTTCAGCTATAAATTAGATCGAGTATTATAAATGAAACGAGGTCCAGAAAAGTTTCAGAAATACTCGCCAGTAGTCAGTAGAGATTATGAATTTTACCTGCGGAAATATCTGGCAAGGATAACATATGATTGGCCGGAAACACAAACACATAAACACTTGTGCAACGGGTGAAAAGACAACGCACGTGCATATTTCAACACGCACGTGTTTAATATGTTATTTTTTCTTTTTAACGTCGTGTTTGAGATGTTAAAAGTGAAAACTATTAAGGTATTTTTTCTTTTTAACGTCGTGTTTGAGATGTTAATAGAATAAAGAAAACAAAGGAAGAAACACGATCAAGAAAACGAGTCATATATCGATGGGCGTGAAGCTCATCAATTATCGTCTATTATTATTTATATGTAAGGCCATCGGCCTAATTTGGCCCAGCTTATAAATGGGCCCTAACGAGCCCTGAGTACCTCCAATATGTTGAATATACGTAGAAAAAGATCAACGCGAATTATATAAGGCAGAATCAGGAATACTTTTGGTAGAAAATTACGACGTGTGACGAGGTTCTGTCCACACAAGATGGCTTATATGTGCTATCTTATTTGGGTTTTCTTTTAATAATAACTTGTTTTGTTTGGATTATGTATGGTTGTTAATAAACTCGAATTTTTTCGGGTGAACATGCAAACATCAACACTTAATTTATGCAATAAAAAGAAAGAAAAAAACGTCGACACTTAATCATACGATATGTCGCAAATCACATTAACTTTTCTGACCCCTAATTATGGATTTAAACATTGCATCTTGATTTTCTGGATTTTATTGGTGTAAAGATCTTTTCTCTTGTGGATTTCTTGTGAATATTTTCATGCACACGAAGTTGCTGGAAGCCTGGAACAACGTGAGGATGTGATCATTTAATCACTGGCCAGGTGTGACCGAATTGGCATACACACGAATTAAAGCAATTATTATCACACATACATGTGCATATCATGATATGATATTAGTGTTACATATATATTATACGCAATCGATCGTTACAAATAATCAAATTATCGAACAAACTAAAGTACATTTATTGCTCTTTGATTCAAGATTCTTTATTTCTATCCTAAATTGTTTAGCTATCTTTTGCTCCAGAAACTTTTTACTTTATTTCGGTAACCAGCTATTTTATGTCCACTTAGTATATATATATATATATATATACATGCTTTCACTTGCAAATTGTAACTAAATTTTTTAAATTTAGATTTTTGTTAATATCTACATGCTTTCACTTGTAAATTCATGATCATTTTATCAGAATCAATTTCAAAAACAATTAAAATAAAAAGTACATAAAAGATAAAAATGATTAAAAAATATTATATAATTTTGAAATTAAAATATGCATAATATTTTACAAATACTTAGTATCTCATAATATTTGCATATATTTTTGATAAAAATAAACAACATATTTAATTTAATAACATATCTAAAATTTTAAAATCGTATTTTGAAAATAAAAAACCAAACCATAAATAAATTATTCACATATATGAAAGATAGAAAATAATATGTGAATATGATCAAAATTGTGTACTTAATGAGAATTTATATAGTTAATGTTTTGAAAGTGAAAATATAAATTATATTTTTTACATTAATTTGTTTCTCTTTTTCATTAATGATAGGAAGTTTTTTTTTTGAGAAATAAATAGCTAGAAAAAGAAATGAGGTCAATAAAGTTATAAGAGTTTGAAATGTGGATAAGTAAGGTGTATCAATATATACATGTATGTCAAACAATTACTTGATTTGTAGTTTGAAATACTATTGGCGCGTTATATACCAAAAGGAAAATAAGAATATGGTACCGTAGGTCGTAGGGTGTGCGATATTGTTTGTTTGACCGTATATAGCTTCAACTCCAAACTTTGAAGTTTGGCAAGTTACTCGGTCGTCCCATTCAGAAAATGTATATCAAAATATTAAATGCCAATGTTGAGCTACAACAAACTATATCTAAACTATAGATATATATATTAAAAATGTTAAATTTAAAGCACGAGAGTGTATATACATAGCAATAAGTCAACGTGTGAACACGTGACGCCTGATTCATTTTCTCGCAACATGGCTTTCCAGTTTCCACCCGTTCGAGTTTCCTAGGTTAAGAGTGTGGAGATATTAAATACGTAGCCAGGTCCATGTTAAACAAAAAAATAGAGTTCGCTAAGTCGCATAGTATGGATTATCACTGCAAGTTTAAGGTTAACCCAAAGTTATAGAGAAAAACTCACATGCTGTCGTGTAAACATTTGTCTCAATTTAAAGTAAAATTAATTAATAAAAGTCGAACTAGATAGTTTGAAAACATATACTATTTTTGAGCGTTCGAGAAAATTAGAAAGTAATATCCCGATCGAAATTATTTTGTTTTTCCACTGCAAGTTGTTTTATTGATATGTATGATTAATGAAATGAGAGACGAATTAATGTGCAGCTGTGTAATTTGACGGGTGTATTACAAACTTTGTACTAATACTGGTAGTAATTACTATTTTTTTGGTTTAGTTAATCCGTACTTATAACTTGCTAATTAAATGTGTTAGGTTGATTAACTATACAGCCAAAAGGTTGTAATGATGATGAGGCTTAGTATATGCTTTCCACTGCAAGTTTTGTTTGGTTTAGGTTCTAAACAATAAGTTATAGACCAAAAGTCATACTATATCTCTGTGAACGAAACATTTGATTAATCTTGAAGTAAAAATCGAATTTTTAGCACAATGATAAAAGGTTGCAATTAATGATGTTTTTACCAAAACAAAAAAGAGAGGTTTTAATTATGTGTTGATTATCCGTACGTGCATGAAACTAGTAAAGCAAACTGTGTTAAGTAATACTCTTTTTTTTTTTTTTTGCTAAACTTCGGTGATAATACTTTTGCAAAATGAATAAATGTTGTAAATGATATGTCGATGACTCTGTACGTGCATGAAACCATTAAACTGTAAAATTAACTGAAAAGATCTGCATGGGTAAAATAAAATACCGTATAGCTAAATTGTATGTTACATAGTATATTTAAATGCAAGTTGCGATGTACAGATTTATCAGGTTACTTCTTATGACTTGCGAGTTTGCGACCAGGAGTCGCCTTGGCGCGTACCACGCGTCACTGCTGACTTCGCTTTTAAATTTTGGACTCTTTCCTAAAATTAAATTGGACCGATACAGAAAAAAAAAAAAAACAGCAAGAGCATTCACCCAAATTCAATAGAAGAGGTTGATAAATGGGTATTGCTATGCATACGCAGTTACGCACCCATGCACATGACCACGCGTAATATTATTTACTGATCTGTATATATGGGCAAAATTCGTATGCGTGTGTATGAAATTTCTTCCTTAAAAATATGGAAAATCCGTCAGAGAGATATGATAATCGAAGATATTTTCTTGGTGGCATTCTTATTGTGAACTTACGATTCGGTATTTATAGTAACTAATAACTTAACAAGAGAAAGAAATAATTGGGAGCAATTAGGTCATGAAAAAGAAAGTTACTAGCTTGGCCTTGGGATCGAGGCACACCGTAATTAAAGATTCTAGAAAAAATAGTATTTAATGTCCTTTAACTGTGCGTGACAAGAATCTACTAATAGACAGACAACTGACAAAGCTAAGGGACCTACGTGTCATCTACCGGCTCGGGATAGTTGAACCGTAACCGGGTTTATCATTTCGAAATCTATAAAGCCGGTTATTACGTCTTTCTCTTCCTTCTTCTATAAATAACCCCACTCTGACCGACTCTGTTCGACGTGTCGTATCAATACCCGTGAATCTTTCTTCTTCTCTACTCTATCGAATTCAAATTTCTCCTCGAGCTTTCTCTCACCCTAAACCGCAATGGGAATCTGCGTGTCGTTTAACCGGAGAGACTCCGATTCATCCCCAACGGTGAAGATCGTGTCGGTTAACGGCGATCTCCGGGAATACAACGTTCCGGTGGTAGCGTCTCAGGTCTTGGAAGCAGAATCGGCGGCTGCTTCGTCTTCGTCTTCCTCCAGACCTTCCTCTTATTTCATCTGCGATTCGGATTCTCTCTACTACGACGATTTCATCCCGGCGATCGAATCGGAAGAGCCGCTTCAGGCCGAGCAGATCTACTTCGTCCTCCCGATCTCTAAGCGGCAGAATCGCTTGACGGCCTCCGACATGGCGGCTCTCGCCGTGAAAGCAAGCGTCGCGATACAAAACTCCGCTGGGAAAGAATCTCGCCGGCGTAAGAAGGTGAGAATCTCGCCGATCATGATGCTCACTCACGCTAGCGATTCCGTTGCCGCTGTTCACGGAAAAGCAAGCGAATCGACCGTACGGAAGGGAAGGCCGTTGCTGAATAAAACGGCTCCGTTTAAGTCGTCGAGCGGGTATAACCGGTCCGGTTCGGTACGTAATTTGAGAAGATATACTTCCAAGCGAGCAAAGTTGGCGGTTCGGTCCTTTAGGCTGAAGCTTTCAACCATCTACGAAGGCTCCGTCGTGTAGATTCGCTATATAACTCTACTAAGTCGACTTTATTTTTTTGAGAACCAAACAGATCAGAAAAGAACAATGAAAATCAGTATTAGACGAAGCATAATAATTTTTGCATATTTATTTTTCTCAGTTACAAACTGATGATGATATAATTTCCAGATGAAGAAAACACTCCGTATTTTTCTTCTTGATTTTTGTTTGTTTGTGTGGTTGAATGTATATTTTGGCCACGTACCATATAGGCCATGAAAAAAGATATTTGTTATGAACCAAATTGTATATGATTGGCGATGTATATATTTCTATAATTAGTCAATCATAATTTAGACCATACTCATTACTCAAGGTTAAGGTGTTATTAACCGTTGAAGACTTGAAGTGGTTATTTTTTGGGTTGCCTTCCATATAAATGAATGTAGGAAAAAAAATTACGTGAAACGTTTAACCTAAAGCTATACTTTTTTTTTTGGGACGAACCTAAAGCTATACTAAAAAGTTTAATTAGAATTAAAATATAAACTGAATATATCAAGTGGAGAGTAGATGCTTAACCTTGCAGAGTAAGTTTAACGATTAGAATATGAACATTGGCTTTAAAATCCCACTTCAGAAGAAAAAAACATAAGCTTTAAAATTTAAAGTGGAAAATGTAATAAAGAAATTAAACTATAGGATTGACAACCAGGGAAAGTTTACTGAAATTCTTCCAAGGTGCTTATTCATGAATCTAATTATATGAGCCAATTATTCTATGTTACAAATTCAAACTTTGAAATTCTGTGTTACTCAATTATAGAATTCAAAGAGTCATATTTTATATTATTGGCAAGCAGATCAAAAACCCTTCATCAATGACTACGTACATATATTTACAAGTATGTTTTATAATTGAAGTATACATGCTAGGTTAGGTATCGCTTACCCAATTTTAGGAAATGATTAATCATGCGACGAATTATATAAACAGTGTCAACTTAGTTGTTGAGTTGAAGAAGTCCTTTAGTTTGCTTACTTCTCTAATTCTCTATGCTATGATTAAGTTTTTAACAACCAAATAGCTTTTCTATTGGAGTGTTCTCATAGAGCTCTTATATTGAAGTTACGAATGGAAACACATGGATTATCATTTACTTTAAATTTTTCAATACCTACAATGTGTTTCTTATCTTTTCGGCAACTTATATATATATCGACAAATGGTGTATCTATAGAAGGTGTGTTATAAACATGGGTGTGGCTTTAAAACGCCGACTCTACCCCCACTAGCCAACGTACGATTGCACTGATATGTGTTACGTGCTTTGTTTTGAAAAATTCGAACTTATATGTTTCTTAATTAAACATGCTATTTAGCAAACCCTAGTCCAAGAGGAAATATCGTGGTTCTGCCTGGTATAAATAACTTGGTTATCGGATGAATGTTTAAATCCTGAAATCAAATACATACATATTAGTATATATATTTTGACAAGAAAAGAAGGCTAGCTAATAAGAATTTACGTTATACGCGGACGGAGTATACATTTCTTAAAAATTCTATGTTTAAAAAAAAAATCAAAAGCGTTGCAAACGCTGCATTCATGAAACTTAATACGAATTGACGTTTTTTTTGGGGTTTGATATAGATATGTGATGTTAGTTAATAAGGTCGACTGTTGGAAAAATAATACTAATATAAGGTCGATTTTCCATTTAAAAAGTTGGTTAGATCAACTTTCTTCCCGGATAAAACTCCTTTATCAAGTTTAACTACTCCAGTATTTGACTAAAATTTTGTATTTTCTGATATGATATATGTCTAAAGTTAAATTTTCATAGCATGAGTAGCATTTCTAATATGTTATAATATATAACTGCGAGTTCTTAGAAGTCAGTTTAAATTTGTAGAAGTTTCAACGTATTGCCGAGTTGTGCTTTCGTGTCTAATGCATACACTAAATAAATACGATGAGTCAGTATGATATTTCAACTAAAATCAACAGTCAAATAAAAAAAAAATGTCCGTACAAAATATATTCAAATGTGTGTTGATTGATTCTGAACGGAGACGTGAGGTGATTAGCATACAGATTCCATTATAGGACCATAACTTTTGTGAAAAAGAAATTAACGGTATCCTTTTATACCATGCATATGGTATACTGCTTTTTTCAACATCATGGTGCTGTATTGGAGATTGGTGTGAACGTTAAGAGTAGATTATTCCTTTTTTCGCTCTGGAAATAGCAAGTCCTCCGACATGACCGGCAATTCTCCGACAATGACAGGTTGTTGTATATATAAGGAGGCTAGGTCCGCGAGGATATGATGTCGTTAACTTTATATAGCCATGATTCTTTTATAACAGCACACTAATACACTATGTATATATGAATGGTAAGGTTGAATCGTACCGCACCCGCATTTAACAGTAACAAAAATCTTTAAATATGCTATGTATCTATACATTTTTATAATTGTAAAAATTATACCGCATTTATACTATCAGTTCTACACTGTTTAAAATCCACTCACCATTCAAAGTCTATAAACTAATATAGCAAATGTATTCAATAAAAAAAAAAGTGTTTTGTATTAAAATGATAAAATGATGTTTTTAAAAAATCTAGTATTATTATATATGTAAATTTAAATATGGCTATGGTATAATTCGATATGAAGTTTATTTTTCTATTCATGTTGCCAATTTTTTTAGAAGTGTGTACAGAAGAGACTAAGAGATGGTCTCTGTTGCAACGTATGATTTAGACCGTTCGGAAATTTGGAATATAGAGCACACAAAAATGGGATGGTGTCAAGTCTTTAGACGAAAGACCAAATCGCCTTATTGGACCTCATGTATTTTTTTCTTATTCAGCTCATTAGTTAGATAAAAAAAGTCAACTCTCGTCCTTTTATTCAATTAGATTTTGTTTTGGTGAGAAGTGAGAAACCCTACACGAGATTCGAGTGACTTTGTTTTTGTTTTTTTTTGCTTTTTTTGTTTTTTTCTTATATCAGCTCATTAGTAAATACGTTGAATTTCAGTTATATACTTTGTATGTACACCCTCCAAAATCCAAATAGTTATTTCCGTTGACCAATGTATATTAGTAATGATAGTATTATATGCTTATATATATGTATACCCCGGTAATTAGATTAGTCGGGTTTGATCCCGGTTGGATAAGCTTCGAAAATTTGTCTAAGGAGATAATTTCAAACTATTATTTAATGCTTGGAGAGAGATCACATGCGACTTTCAAACAAAACTTGCCTTTTCTTCATTTGTTTCAAACCCGGCCTTGATATTGAAGATGCGTAATAAATAGGGATTGGTATCTTCCACAAACAGCAAAATTTTGGGTATTTATGATAAACTATTTATTATCATACATGTAGATGATTTAGATCTCTTTTTTTTTTTTTTTTTTTTTAAAAAAATTGTTTTATTNTCTCTACGAGTAATTACTTGTCGAGGTAACTAATGCGTAAGTGTTTTGAACTACACAAGCTAGACGCATATAAATAATGTATAATTATATGACTGTATGTATAAATTGCTTAGTAAAAATGCTAGGGGCGGAAATCTTATATATATATATATATATATAAGGATAGTTATATGATTATATGTATAAATTGCTTATTATATATCTATATATGTATCTATGTTACGTGTATCAGTGTATGTATAAAGGCGTTTCACTTTCAATATCGATGTCTACATGAGCAATTTTCAATCAATTACGTAGCTATCATTAGCTTTCATCAAGATTTGAATAGATTTCTCATGGACCTTTGATTTGTTGATAAGAGTTGAGACCTTGATTTATCTATTTTTGTATAGAATCTTAGTTATTAAACTCACGTGGATATCGTGTAGAGATTAATTATTTTAGTTTTTTTTTGGTCGGCCATTTTTCATTTACCATGGAAAAGCCCAAGTAGATAAACACAGATGGTGTTAAGAGGCCATTTACATTTTTAATCAAAACTAAAATCAACTTAACGGGTCCACTCTATTGATAATAAAAAAAGGCTGTGTGTGTGTGTAAACTTTAGGCGTAAATCAGACCGTATAGCGACTTTGTTGTACTCAGCCAGATTTTCTTGTTGGGCCTCACATAGGCCCATTAAAATAACGTAGTTACCCATCTCCTGATCAGACACACCGTTGATAGGATGGTCGAAATAACATAACCGGGGGACTCCATCCAAGTAAACGAAATAAATCAGGTTTTAAAAGGTTAAAATCATAATCACATACAGATTAACGGCATTCTCGGCAGTACTGATTAAGTTTTTTTAGAACATGTGGATGTGGTAGGGGACACGTTTCTAATTATCAGTCAAAACTTTTGTTAAATAGTGCCTTGATTAATGTAATGCCCTTTATATATTTATCATGGCATCGGATGTATATCAATAAATACCAGTCAATCAGGCTTTTGGCTGGTCAAAAAATGTTTGTATTATATAAGAAACATTTGACTAATAAGTATTTAGATTCCACTAGCTCAGTGCTCATATAAACGCTTAATAATTTAAGCCATCATGAAGCCATTATATTGTCATAAACATTAACCTTATATTACTGCCCACTAATCATATAATCTATATCCTATATTTGAATTGTAATTAGCTAGATATGTCTATATGGTTCCAATAATATTAATTAATAAATTTAATATACACAGAGGTATAGGAGGGATCAAAGTAGAGCTACAACTCTTAAAAGTGGTTCGATTACAATAATTTAAAAGCATGTTCGCTCTCTCCAAATTGTGCCGTTTATAAGACTAAACCACTAAAATCATACTTACCTCTCAAATAGTAAATAAACAGTCATCTTATTAGAACACAACAAATATATAACAGAAATAATTAACAATAACTAACGTATACCTAAAAACTATAGCAAACGCTTACGTGATGTTGTCGAGTGGCAAATGAGCGTGGAGTGTGGATTTTTCTTTCCTGAAGTCCGTTTGGAACAAAATTGTGGCATACACGCGTACGTAGTCGAAGGTTCTGTAGTCTTTAGTTCTTGTACTTTTGGTCTCTCTTCAACTAATAAATCGGTAGACAATACATTTTGGATGGGATATATCTACCTTTGAAACTAGTTGGACAGCTAATTAAATCGATTTAAGTTGAGCCTGATTCTAATCCTAGGTTTTCAGTCTATTATCTATATGCCAACCTAGATTACCAAGATTACAAAAAGAACTATAGTAAGGCAAATAACTAAATTTGATACGAACACCAAAGAAGTAAACGAATTCTTTAATTATTTAGGTAGTGGACATTGGGCGGTGCAATGGGTCCACTAGTTCAATTACGTGTTTGTTTTATAATCCGAGTAAGAAAGTTGTATCCTAGTGCAACCGAAACCGTAAGCATAAGGTGCATATATACCTTCATGAAAATAACTCAAACGTAAAATAAAATAAAAGCTCAAAATATAACATTTCATCTGTTTTCCAAAAAAAAAAAAAAGAGCGTTTAACTCAAATACGTTTGCATATAAAATTTCAAGAATGTTATTAAGAACCCTAACAGTCGATCTTCCTTTATTTTGTAAAATAATGGGTTTTCAAATTGAAGAAGACATTGATACCATGAAAAAAGTTCGAAGCAGGATATGTTATTTTTCTGTTAGGCTACAAGTTCTATTATACGAATAATGATGTGATACTAGGTATCTAGCATAGCTATCAAAAGAAAAAAGTTTATGTAGTATAGTATTGAATTCCTGATGACTCTTGATGGAAAAATAAGGAAGATAATTGAAATCATGAAATTTCTTGATTCTATGATTATCTTTGACGATACTCTTTAAGTTAATAAAAATGTTAAACTAAACCTCTGTCGATGTGAGGAGATTAGGCATACTACAATTGGAAACGCAAGCCGACAATCTCTGTGAAAGGATAAAAAGTGATAGTGCGAACAAAGCATTCACATTAATATTGGCTTGTCATGTTTTTTCCTTTTTCATATGATCCAAAACCAAAAAAAGTTTTGTTATCATGTTTTTTTGTTAGATCAAAAACATTCAAACACTAATTTAAATGCTTATATAAAAAGTAAAATAAAATAAAGAAAAAGTTGTTCGTAACGTAATTTGTAGATGTCATAAAATTCAACTCTCATTATCTGTGTTGCTAAGACCCCATTGAAGTTAATATCAGTCAGTTTATTACTATTACATAATCAATAAACCCAATGATTTAAAAAAAGACGAGAGAATCCTGGTTAGATTATGGATTTAAGAGAATATATAGGCTGCATGCAAATTTACTAAGACAGATGAGATCTATGCTTTTATCTACTTTTGTGTATGCATGTAATAATCTACCGTTGTTCTAATATTCATCATTATCGTTCGTGGTTGACAAAGTCGTATTACTTCTTGACAATTTTATAAAACGAGATGCAATATAACTTAAATATGTAAGAATTTTATCATCAGTATATATATATATATATACTTATGATTTGTGAAATAGGAAAAATGACACAATAACAATCTAAATTCTAGTCTATACACTATTTCTAATTTTCTTATGATTTTGCAACTCAATTTCATCATTCTAGTACAAAAGACTATTTTTCAAACAAAAAATCGTTTTTTCCCAGTGATTATAAAATAGATTATTCTGTTGTATTACTAGTTATAACATGATACTATTTTTATCAGATTCGAATTCGACCATGTTGATATATGAACCATTTTTTTGGTTTCCTATATAAGTATCTACTCAATAACAATACAATAATAAGGAAGTAGGCAACTAGTTCTTATATAAAGCTAAAGATGATGTTGAATATGAAATTGGAAATTTTCTTTCTCAAGGTACCATGCTACGAGTATTTTTTTCTTACAAATTAGGTTAAGAATCACGTAATATATCATAATCTCAGCCATTACGGGAAACAATCATATGAATCGATATGAAAAGTTTAGAAGCAATGATTATACAAAGCATCTTACGAAAACGCTATAAGAAAAAAAATACCGGAGCATGATTGGGGATTAATCATTGTCCTATGCATGCTTGTTCTTAGGCCCTCACGCCCTACATCATTATTTTCTTGTTACATTTTCTTGGTAAAAGCATATACGTATATATGTGCATATCCTAGTGGTGAGACAAAAGAGAGCATATATATTTCGAGAACATGAAACTCCATAATATACTATAAAATTAGCAGTGGAAAATAAGAAAAGGAACGAAAATGCTTCAAGAAATTATCTAAAGCAAATAAAGCCAGAGTTTTAGGTTGATTATCTTCTTGATATGATTGAATAAATTTATTAATGTTAATTCAGTTCTATTATATAAAAATAAAAAGTAGAATATCACAATTTAAAATCAAAATAAAAAAGTGAAAAATGGTTGGAACTTGGAAGTGTCAAGTGGGTGTGGGACTGCACTTGGACTGACGCACGCGCACCATTCGCTTGATTCCAAACGCACCGATTGGATATTACATTAACAGATGGGCCCCACGTTTTTTTATAATACGACACGTAGACCCCACTTCTGCTCCTTCTTTCCTCCTCTGCCTTCTTTTTTTTCTCTTCTCCTTTCTTTTTTTTCTTTTCCCGTTAATTAATGGGTACTTTTTTTTTTTCTTCTGTAAACTTATTTGATTGATTTCAAATCCGGAACCGAAAATTATTATTTTTGGATTTATATGATGAAAAGAACTCGAGATTTTTGAATTTACATTTGAAATTAGATGAGTTACATTTGTAAATTTAGGTCCAAAAGTTATATGCATGTCAAAATTCTACCCTTTTTTTCCCCCCAAATATTTAAACCGTGATGATCTTGTGGTCGAATTTATATGCACAAATAGCCACGAGAATGAATCATTCTCTTATACAAATGAGCTCGATCTTTTCGCTTTTATAGAAATTTGCACTAGACTAAGAGATAAAGCATATAGTATAATAATGATATTTTGTAATTATGTTTAAAGAAATAAACAAAGAAAAGTCGCCACTCTCCATGAGCATACCATCACCACCTACCTATACATATATGCCATCAAAGTTCCTCTTCTCCTTCACACCAAAAACGAACTCAATACTCTCTTCTTCTTTAGTTTCCCTCTCAACTAAGTTAACTAAACAAAAGAGAGAGAGAGAGAAATAACCATGAGAACGATAGTCGACCTAGGAAAGCAAAGAGATCTTCATCATCACCACATGCAAATCATAACCACACCGACCACCGTGGATTGTGCTCGTGAATTCCGTCTCCGACGAACTCTCCGTTCACTCATCGAGTGCATGCTCCCATACTGTTGCACTTACCAACAGCCTTCTCCTTCATACCAAAACGACACGGTTTCAGTCTCTTCCTCGTCTTCCTCATCTTCCTCCTCAGACCACTCCTCCTCCTCTTCCTCCTCCTCCTCCCATAGCAACAGCATCGTAAGTGGAACTTTCTTCGGGCACCGTCGTGGCAGAGTCAGTTTCTGCCTTCAAGACGCCACCGTGGGATCTCCTCCGCTTCTCCTCCTTGAACTAGCTGTTCCCACGGCGGCTTTGGCCAAGGAGATGGATCAAGCAGGTGTTCTACGAATAGCCCTTGAGTGTGACCGTCGTCGAAGCAGCAGCAGCAACAGCCGTTCGTCGTCGATCTTTGATGTCCCGGTGTGGTCGATGTATTGCAACGGGAGGAAGATGGGATTTGCCGTGCGGAGAAAGGTGACGGAGAACGATGCCGTTTTCCTGAGGATGATGCAGTCTGTTTCAGTCGGAGCTGGAGTTGTGCCGTTGGATAAGGAGGAGCAGACACTTTACTTGAGGGCTAGGTTCGACCGAGTCACTGGGTCTAGTGACTCGGAATCGTTTCATATGATGAATCCTGGTGGTAGTTATGGACAGGAGCTTAGTATATTTCTTTTGAGATCGTAGAATATTGAGTATATCGTGTGGTTATATTACTATAATAACTTTCTTCTCATTTTTCGTGTTTCTTTTTTAGATCATGTACATTGTTAAGTAAAACTACCAAAAGAGTTATTATGTATATGCAATTTATTATCGTGGTTTTCTCTCTAAAAATGTAGATATTATGGGGGGTTGAGATATATATAATCTGGGTTTACCCTTAAACGTTCCCGATCTTATCTGTTCGTCGAATTAATCACTTGCTAAAACTGTTTTAATCTTTTCAAATCAACCAAAGACAGCTATCATTCTTACGAAATATATGTTTGGTACAATTGTTGAAGTATTTACTCTGTAAATTGATTTTGAAAACATCAAAAGTAAAGTCTTCTCAGTTACTCAACTCTTCACACAAGTTTGAGTAATTAGTTTGAGACTATGATTTTTTTTATTCTTTCAATTTTTATCTAAGCACATCATCATATTCAGTGTAACAAAGACTAAAACCAAAAAATTCTATAAAATTAAACGAACAAATTGCGTTCGGCTAGAGTTTATCTCTATGAATATGTAATTCATTGAAAATCCCAAGGGACCACACCACAGGCATGTCAATTGCACGTACGGTGGCTCGTCAACTGCCATGCTAAAGCAATGTGCGATTAAGACCAGACAGCACCACAGGATATTGTGTGTCTTGGTTTTAGCTTCGGTGTCTGGTTCGGTTCCATATCAGTGCCATGTTGACGTCTTTTCTCTTTTGATTTTGTTTTTAATTATCTCTTAATTCTTCGCCTATTCATTTCACAGTCACTCAACTCATTCCCCTTTATTTTATTATGTTTTTTTTTCCTTTGCAGCTTTGCTGAATAAAAACTCTTTCCTTTTCTGTTATTTAAATCTCTGATTAGATACAATAGTTTAAGTTTTCCTTCCGGGTAACAAAAACACGTAATATAATATACACGCACGCTCTTGTCTGATTTATTAATATTGCGTTGTGTTGTTCAGGGAATGTAGACAAGGACTTTCAATTAGTATGTGTATATATATATATATATATATCGTACAGAGAAAGAAAATCAGTATTCAATCATGGAACTATTCTCTAACGGAATCACCAATTAAATAAAAACAGTAGTACACATGCTTACACTGGTACTACTTCAGAAAAAGAATGTTTTTATATAGAGACACTCCCATTCCACAGATAATTTCGAGCTACATTCAACGTACCACAATATTGACTAAAAAACTTTTCAATTAAGAAAAGTTTTAGTCGATATATAAATATACGTATGTTTCTTTAGCAACAAAATATTGACTAGTTTTTTTGATATAACTAAATTATTAATCAAGAAAAAACAATTAAAATTAAAAATATATATAATAATAATTTGGATAGAACCCACGTCCTAGAAAATGACAGAGGCATGCAAAATCGTGATATCCAGCGAGGTATGTGAGACTCTTATAATCTTATTGATATGTTCTTTTGTCCCCTTTTTGTGTGAGATAGTACTGTTTGTCTGATTTTTCTTGTTCTCCATTATTCTAGATTCTCAAAATCCTTAAGATTGTATTTTTGTATTATGTCTATGATTAAATAACGAGAAGAGAAGATAATAAATAAAAAGAAGGATAGATAAGAAGGTAAAGAGAAATGGGAGATGCACACGAGGGTATAATATAAACCCTAACATATAAACATAGTTGGCTCCACAACCCATCTCCTTTAGTCTAATTTCACGTGTACTCTCGTCCCCATTGTTCCCTTTTCTCGTTATTAAATCATATATTGACATATATATCATGTGTCATGTGTGTATGGGACATGGATGGTTTGTAGTAGTGCATTGATGTGTTATCAATCAAACTATAACCCATGTATATGCACCCGGATTCTAAGTCATGATCATCCGGTCCCCAGATCTAACCCGGTAGAATGCGTATGTGAGATGCGTTTTTTTAATTAAATCAGATCACACCTAAATCAAAATGGTATTAGATATATACATATACATATACATATGGCATGTATTAGTACGTACCATTGCTGTGTTATCATTCAGATTGTATATATATGCATCCGGATTCTAATTCACGGGCCATCGCATTGATTCTATCCCGATAGAATGCATGTTAACAACAAAATTGCATATGATATATCATGTATGGTTTTCATAAAACTGGATCTTAGAGAAGTTGATAACGCTACAAGTGATTTGGTGAACTTGATGAAATGATTAGTCAAAACAGCTCAAATATATATGAGGTATATATATATATGGAAGTTGCACTGTGGTTTTTGAATCATTCTGAATAGAATATCATATTAATCTTAAACCTCGATTGCCACATACAATTATTAAATGAAAAAAACTACGTATCACTTTTTTATAGGTAGTAGACGGTTTTGGGGTAATGATCAAGTCCCACCACAACTATGGACTATCATTCTTAGTTTATTTTTATTTTTATTTTTGTCGCTGTGGACATTCTAAGCAACAAAAAGACATGTCGAGATCAGTTTAGGTTTTGAACTATCATTTAATTCGGTCGTCAAACAAGTTATATGGTAGTAGATCACACATCAATAATAACACCGTCAAACATCACCTTGCCGAAAATATAAAGAAAGTGAAAAATTCTTAAAAGAACACATTATCTAGCTATTTCACAAAACTCATATTTGATTCGAACAACGTGATATTTATATATGTGTTTTTTTTTTTTTTGAAAGAGCATATAATTGTTGTTATTATTCTGTTAATTAATTTTATCTCACGTTTTTTTTTTATAGAAATGCGTACGAATAAGAATAATCTAATTAAATTCTAAAATGGTGACGAAGAAAGGCAGTGTACAATTTGGTCCAGCACGGCTAACCAATTTGCTTTTCCTTTTATCAGATTTGCCGGCTCTAAATCTTTGAAACATATCACATTGACAGTACTTATAAAATCGCCCATTTGCATCTTACACTCAAAGACTCCAAAGAACAGGGAGTGAAGTTTGGGATTTGATACTTTCAAGAAATGTTAACCAAACATATAATTCGATTTATGGTGTTAGAATGTAGCCATGTTTTTGGTAAGTAAGTTATTGTATCATCTACGCCCTAACTCCCAAGTAACAAAACGTTAGAAAGGTAGAAAACTTAGAACAGTGACGCATGACGCCAGAGGAAGCCCATTTTAACTATGGGCTCAAGTTTCGGAGATGAGTCATTCGGCCCGGTTCACTTGACTGCGACTACGGTTGTAACTTGTAGGCGACTGAAAATTAAAAGAGTGAAACGTATTTTCAGGACTATTTTGATTCGTTGGTTTGATAATAATGAATGCCTTTTCTTAATTTTCTTCCCACTCAAGAAAAGGTGACGAGTTGATTCATTTTCATTGGTCAAAAGAATAAGTATAATGGCTTTCATAGCATATTTCGTTTTTGTTTTGTTTAGTACGAGACATTGCGCATATTTCGTTTTATAAAGAAAAGTTACATGCAATTTTGTAACTCCAGTTCTTTTGTATAAAGATAAGAAAACTAGATTTACATTTTACTATATTTAGGTCCTCGTGAAATCAGATTCAAGGCATAGGAAGCTGCAGCTATCTTGAATTTAGTGGAAACTCTACATTTTTGTGTTGACATCGATATTAATTGCTTAAGAGTGGTGCCAAAACTGGAGGCATTTACTGGCCTGACCGAACGGACCACGTCGAAAATGAAACTCCATTTGGAAGGTTGTGTGATTTGTAATAATATTTGCCTCATTCTCACCAATCTATGTTTATTCATTTATTTGTTCTTATCCAACTACATCTGTCTTTATACAAACTATCCAAAAATGAATCATGAGTCACTCTAGTCCAACTTTCACAATCTTAATGTATAATTATTATTTTTTCTAATTCGTCATACTCCTTGTTAGATTCTGTACGATTTTACAATTTTACTTGTCCTCTTTTTGTTTTTACAAACTTTACGTACAGTTTACTCGAATGTACATGTCTTTACATGCTCTGGGATCTATATGACAAATGTACTTAAAACTCAGTCCAGAAACATTGTTATTTGCTGAGTGTTTATACCTTTTTGTTTGGGAATTCTTACGAAGTCAAGGTTCACAATTATTGTAGATGGTATACGTCTGAACCGAACCATGTCCATACATTTGTCATCTGCGACCACAAAAGTTTGTAGAGTAATATTTTATGTCAACTCTTTTATGGTTCTTGTTAAATTGTCCCCACTTACTTAGTTGTTTTGAGATCGACCGCATTAATTGCTCGCTTTATTTTAAACTATTTCAAGAAGTAATAATTCATATTATGATAAATGTGAAAATGAATCATATTCAAATATATATATACATTCTTATATTTTATGTTTTAAGTAGTTTATTTAATTATCTCAGAGTAGCTGAGTTTTGAGCACTGAACAAGTGAGTGTACTAGAAACATAAGTAGGAATTATTAACAACTCAATTATTATGATTAAATCTTGATATGTTTATAATAATAATACATTAATAAAACTTGGTCTGAACTCCCGGGAAAAATGTCGGTTTCCCTTTCCTGACTTTCTCACTTATTTTTCCCGGAAAGTGATGAGAAAAAGAAAATAATGTTTTTCTGAGTTTTTGGAGTCATAGTAAAACGACAAGCTAAAAGGATGGAGCTTTTCGAGATATGCTCTTGACGTCTCTCGAACGAAGATACTGATGGGATGTCTAATATTATTATTCCTTCATAGTAATATTCTTTGATGAGTTTCTGCAGAAAGACAAAATCAGCCGCGAGAAAATGATGGGTCTCCTCAGTTGCCCTTCACCTTCGTCTCCTGATTGTTCTTCATCTTCTCCAAGGTGAAAAGATTTACCTTTGTCTCTTTCTGCAACTAGTTCTGGCTGGTTTCATCTTTAATCGAATGAGTGGGTTCGGTCACAGGAACTCGGAGAAGCAGGATGTGATTATTGCATCACCTTCAAGATTCTCTAGCTACAGTGAACCGGTAATTTCATTCTCTTTTTACAAAAGCAAAACTTTTGGGGATTGTCTCAATCTGCTTTAGGTGGACTCTTAACTCACATTTGTCTATACCTTTTCGTGCCAGTTCGTATCGATCGAGAAGAGATTACTAACTCATAAGGATTCTCATTGCAACGTTATGCCAAAGGTTTGATCTTTGTTACGAATCTTGTTCAGAGATTCTTTGGTATCAAGTGAGCTCTTATGTTCTGTACTTTTGTGCAGTCTTCGGAAGATTTGAGGAAGGAAATTGCTTCACTCGAGTTTGAAATTCTGCGTACGGAACAGTATCTGCTCTCTCTTTACAGGACAGCTTTCGATGAACAAGTTACTTCTTTCTCTCCTCACACTGAAACAAGTCTAGTCTCGAGTCAGTTCTGTCCCAAATCCGAGCAATCAGACCATACCGGCGTGCTCAGCTACCATTATCAAGCCTCTCCGGTCTCTGAACGTTCCTCTTCTTGTCCTCGGAGTTTCCAAGCCAGCTTAAAAGCTTTTTCTGCAAGAGTTAGTAACCCCATTGCATTTCTCTGAGCAGTTTGTGTAACATACGTTGTGATGATTCTGACAAGTCTTAATGACTTTTTGAGCATTTAGCAGGAGAAGGCCAGATCAGTCTCTGGTAATCACATTACTCTTGGAGACCTTTTAGGTTCGTCTCATATCGTAGATAACATCGTGAACCCGAGTAAGCTCTCTGAAGAAATCTTGAGATGCATATCTTCTGTGTATTGTACACTCTCCGGCAGAGGAAGAACCAGTTCTTTTCTTCAGGCTTCTCCTTCACCTTCATCTGTCTCGTCGAAAACCACTTTTGATAGCTGGAACCCGTGTCTCGGGGAAAGCAAAGAGGCAAACGTTCCACGCGGTGTTGTAATAGAGTCTCTGAAACTTCACCTGGATGATGGTAGTTTCAATCACGCCGCTCTTATGCTCCAAAACTTCAGGTACACATATACATATTTGCATGTGTGACTCTAGAAAATGACTTGGGTTGATCTGACATGTTACTCAAATGGTGCATATAGATCACTAGTTCAAATGCTTGAGAAGGTTGATCCAAGTAGAATGAAACGAGAAGAGAAGCTCGCGTTTTGGATAAACATACACAATGCCCTCACAATGCATGTAAGCAAACAACGAGTACTCTCTCTCTTTTGGGTTCCGTCTTTTGAAACAAAGCTACAATCTTTTCGTTGATTCTCTCTCTCTCTATCTCTTGCAGGCCTATTTAGCATATGGAACTCACAACCGCGCAAGAAACAGCTCGGTTTTAAAGGTTTGGTCTTTAAATCACTTAGACCAATTGATTTACCTCTTTGCGATTCCTTAAGCCACTATCTAATATATGTCTCAGGCAACTTATGATGTTGGAGGCTATAGCGTAAACCCTAACATTATCCGAAGCTCAATCTTAGGCATTCGCCCGCATTTCTCACCACCTGTATGCAAGCAAACACCCTTTCTCTGTATTGTTTGCTCCCACATTTTCACAACTTGTCATTGACATTATTGTAAAACAGTTGCTGCAGACGCTGTTCTCGCCGTCAAGAAAGTCGAAAACTTGCACCGTCCAACACATTTACGCCTTGGAGTATCCCGAGGCGTTGGCTCATTTCGCTCTTTCTTCAGGAGCTTCTACGGATCCTCCGGTACTTTTGTTAACTTGGAATGTTTTTTTTCTCTGTTCTTGGATTCCAATGTTGAACAGTTGTATAATGTTCCTTTAGGTTCGGGTTTACAAAGCGGATTGCGTATTCCGGGATCTAAGACGAGCGAAAGAAGAGTTTATAAGAAGCAATGTTCGTATACATAACGAGACAAAGATATTGTTGCCCAAGATCGTTCATCACTATGCTAAAGATATGTCACTGGACGCATCTGCGCTCATGGAGACAACGGTGAGGAGCTTACCGGAGTCAGAGAAGAGAATCGCTCAGAAACTGTTGAAGAAGAAGAATAAGAGCAAAAACATTGAATTCTCACCGGAGAACTTAAGTTTCCGGTATGTAGTACTCATTGATGAACTATCAAGACGGACATGATTCTCTCTATAAATGTAAAGCGAAATGAACATAAGAAGAAAAAAAACGGAACGTAGTTTTATTATTTTAACCAAAGGAGAGCTGAACTACGCGCCGTTTTCTCGAAATTCGATATAGCCACGCAAATTTTCTAAGGCCCAGAAGTGAAACCAAAAGAAAAATGAATGGCGATGAAGGTGAAAGCGAAAGGCCCTTTTGGGAGATTTTGGTTTGGAGTTGGAGTAGGGATCTTGTCGTCCATTGTTGTTTTTGTTATTGGGCTTAGAGGAACAACAAAAGCTAGTATGATGCAGAGCTCGACGATCTTCCTCTCTGGTGTTGTTCCTCCTCCTCTACGTGTAAGATCGGTCTTCACTCCAGCGAATCCAGCAACTGATCGAGCTTCCATGGCGACATCCTCTAGTGGTCCTAAGTGGGCTCAGAAAACCATCACGCTTCCACCGCAACGCCGTGGATGTCATCTTATCACTCCTAAAGTACCTTTTTTTTTTTGTTTTTCCGATTCGAAGCGTTTCTTAGTTTGTTCTGATTTGATTCAATCTTTTAAAGCTTTTGTTTGTGGTTTTTGAAACAGATATTGAAGGAAATCGGACAAGACTTGTCCGATTTCAATTGTGGTCTTGCTCATGTCTTCTGTGAGTATAAGTCTTCTCTCAGCTTCTGCTCTGTTTTCGAGCTCTCAGATTAAGAAATAATGGGCTTTTACACTTTGTTGCAGTACAACACACAAGTGCTTCTCTTACAATCAATGAGAATTATGATCCAGATGTTCAGGCTGATACTGAGACTTTCTTGAACAGGATTGTTCCTGAGGTATGTATATTTGGCTGCCTTGTCAATATCCTTCTTTTGGTGCTTAAATTTGATCACTTTTGTTGTTCTTGTCATTCAGGGGAATTCAGCTCCTTGGAGGCATACCATGGAAGGTTAGTGTTTACAGTTACCATTTTTGTTGGTTTCATCGAACTCAACCTTAATATATAAAAGTATAAACAAGTGATAACCCAAAGCTGTTCCCTTTAGCCTCCGAAATGTGATATAAAATCTCTAATGTGTTGAGAATTGAATTGTATAAATCATTGCAGGTCCAGATGACATGCCAGCTCATATCAAATCATCAATGTTTGGATGTCAACTCACGTGAGCCACAGTCTTATCATGTTTCACAATTTATTGTGAGATTGTGGATTTTCACTTGATGACTGTTTTATTGTCTCTGCAGAATCCCAATAACCAAAGGCAAACTTAACATGGGAACTTGGCAGGTGCTATTAAATTTCTCCATCTGACTATACATTGACTACATTCACATGCTTTCATGTTTCTTCATTTATGGTGTGATGTCGTTGGATTGATCGAAGATGGATCTTATTTCTTATGATAGTACCAGTGTTTACAATTCAGTGTACTACATCTCACTGGTCTCGTTTGCATCTAGTTATCTTATTTAAAGCCTTTTTGTGTTGGAAATGTCGGGGTTTCAGGGAATATGGCTGTGTGAACACCGTGATGCTCCAACCGCACGCAGAGTTATAGTCACACTCAATGGAATCTAGAGATGTCTCTTCATGTTTGTAACCTCGTGGAATTTACGGTCTTGTAATGGAAAGTTACTTTTTTTTCCCCTCTTTGAAACAATGCAACTGTGGTGCACGTTGTGGTGTTTATTGCATCAGAAAAATCTATAATTACAGTAAACCAATCAGAAAGGTAAGGAAAGAAGAAGATGCACTCGTAAATTTCTTTAAAAATGCCTCAATATCTGATTTAAATTGCTTCATCATACAGTGGCGGTGAAGAACAGAGAAGTGAACATTCATATGTAAATTTTATGCCAAGAAGCAGAAGAATCATATTTCTATAGAAAAAAAGGAAAGAATGTTCTCTGCAGAGGAGAGCGCATCATATAAAGGTTCTTTGAGACAAAGAATATAAAGAGAAGGGCAAAAGAAAAGAAGAAAATAACAAAGGGTACATGATGGAAAAATGAGTAACAAACAAAAATGGAAGCAAAAAACCTTTCGTCTTGAAGAGATTTATTTATGCTTTGCTATCTCCAAGCTCCATGTCTTTCAAATTCATATGCTCTATTCCTTCTTTGATGAGCCTAATCTCATCTTCTGTCATACTGTTCTTACCGTGCGGTGTGACTTTCGGCTTTCTCTGTTTCTCTAACTCGACCGCCCAACTGTAAATCACCATTCCCACGACGGCTAAGATCATCCCTAATATGTTCTTGAATGTCATCTCGGAGTCAAAGATAAGCCATCCTAATGTTAGGACACAGACTGTTTTCATGTGGCCAAGAACTTGGAATGAGGTAGCAGAGAACCTTCCGATGCAGAGATACTGGCTTATGTTGCAGAAGACCGCCAATGCGCAAGAGAGAAGAATGCATATCTGCAGATGTGTGTGGGATAGTTACCAATTGTTAGACAAAGGTTGGAATGAAGCAAAGTTTTGGGATTCTATAAACAAGGATTATGAGATTTTAGATTACTTACAATGGCACCATAAGACATCTTGTAAGTAGTAATGAATCTGCCGCTCAAGAAATAGTCAACAAAAGGACCAAAGATGAGGAGTGAAAGGGCTTGAATAGGAGCAGTCTTACTCAGCAACTCGAAAGATCCGATTGCGTATTTCTTCTGGAGTGAACCTATTGACTGTTTCCAGAGAGAAAACATGAGCATCATCATCATCAAGGAAGAAAATTTTCGAGGTAAAAACTGAACACAAGGAGTTTGACGCACTGAGACAATCTCATCTCCCAGAATTATGAACAGTAACCTACACTATTGACATTTTGACAACTTATGTGATTTCTGATATCAGAAACAAGAAATAAATCTAGCCATCTAGGTCAGGTTATTCTACATAAAGCTAACGTACAGTCACTCGAGAAAGTTTAAAACTTGAGATTGCAAACGATCAGGATTTGAACAAGTGGAGAGTGATAGTGAGAGCACTTACGATCTGCTGGAGAGAAGTGGAGAAAACAGCAGTGCAAGCACAGATGAAACCTTTAGCGTTAACCTTGACATCAGTGACAGTACAAATCCCAACGCCAACAACGACAACCATGACAGATGCCTTGACTTCTCTCGAGTAATGCTTGTTATGAAGAACCCATTCCATCACGCACACAACCGGAATCATGCTCAGTTTCGAAATCTAAATACATGTAATGTAAAAAACACAATCTTAAGTTTTGAGAATGCAACAAAAAGAAAAAAAAAGGAGAAAACTTTTACCTGGTAGAAGCCAACAGAGTTCAACATGAGGCTAAAATTCATAGCTGCGATCGAAATGTTAGCGACGAGAGAGAACCAAAGAAGCTCCCAGAGAGGAACATGCTTAGATGCGGAGAAGCCAGTCGCGTTCGACACGAGACCGACGAGAGCAGTGAGAGCAAAGTGGAATCCAGTGAGAGTTGTCGCTGGCCAAAACAATAAGAGATGTGAATTCGAGAGAGATCCAAATGAAAGGTGTGAATGGAGAGATGAGACAAACCGAAGCTGAAGGCGAAACCAGACGATGACATGAGCTGTTTATTGGCCATGATGATCCCGACGGAACTCGTGACGTTCATTGCCCATGCACCCACGTCGGATACGGCCGATGCCTTCTTCTCGCTATCTGCCTTATCCATCTCTCCGCTTGATTCACGAAATCGAGATCTGTGACTCGATTTATCTGCAAATTGGTGGAATCGAAAATTGATGATGGAGATCGATCTGGAGAGAAACAAACAGATACGATTCACGCCGTTCGGCTTCTTCGTTGAAGAAAAGCCAAAATTGCGCAAAAACACACACAAAGACGATCGTCTCTGTCTCTACGTTATCTTGTTCGTCCAGTGGGCTTCACCCTCGTCGTGATGATGTCTGGCTATAACAAGTAAGCATCCGCCATTGATGCTTTTCGTATTATTACTTTTTATAAAATTAATTCACAGATTTCCTTCCTATTTTTTTTAATTATATATAATTATAGTTTTGACGCCTGTCGTTTACCGTATTTGACCTCATGCTTCCGTTTTTGGAACATTTCTTATTAAATTACCAACATATCCGTTTTATATAAGACACCTCCTTACTAGTTACTACTCCTGTAATTTAATTTCGTCAACCCGTAACATCGTGCCTTCAGTTTTCAATAAAACAGTTTGTTATTCATTTCCAAGAACTGCACTTGTATCTAAGGTTTTTATTATTTCCCAAAACATTAAAAAAGCAAATTTAAAGATTTTTTATTTTTTTTTGCAACTGTCAAAATAGTATTTCCTCTGTTTCAAAAAAATATCATTGTAGACGTTTATTTTTGTTTCATAACGAATATGATTTTCAGTTTTCAATGTAAATTTTTTTAAAAAAATTTGCTAGTTTGTTTTACAATGTATGTATGGATAAATAGTTAATGATGTTTCTGAAAATCTAACAAATTAAATACTTTTTAATCTATGTGCATATATATATATTTTTTTCAACTGTATGCATACTCCTGAAACTACATTCTCTGTGAAATGGAGCAGTAATAAGAGTTTCTCCAAAAAGCAAAAGTGTAAAGACAGACAGGTAAATTAAGCTATCGGCATATCTGCTTTACGTGTCTCTTTCTCTAAGATTTCTTCATATAGTAATCAGAATCAGAATCCCAGAACATGATCTCCAAACATCATATATTTATATAAAAGAAGGAAAAAAGAACATTATACATAGTCGAAGATGAGATTTCATGTGCTTCTCAAAGATCCAATAATTTCTTCTACTAACAATAATCAAAGATAATAAAATTACAGTAATGTTTACCACTGCCTGCAAAATATATCGATATGCATAAAGCCTTTAAAATTTGTAATATTGTATATATAGCACAAAAGGCAAATTACCTCTCGTAATCTCTTATCTAAAATCAACCATTTGCCACTTTTAAGAGTGTCTCTGCGCTCCCGGAGGCGGCGCGGGCCTTGGGAAGTAATAGTTGAATTGCTCTTCTCCAAGCTTCGGTGCTTCCACATAAGGGCTTTGCGGTTCCTACATAGTTTGCAAATTGCATTTCATGAGTCTATGAGTCAAACAGTGTGTGTTACGGCTAAGTAATCATATTCCTGTAACACAGTCAGTACTATCTCATGATCCCTCATAAATTATAACATATACAACTCTTGATCAACACATCATTTTGACATGTACTATAAATCATTCTTGAATCTCTCTATCACATACAAACATGGAGCTGTGTCTCACAAGTGTAAAACAAGGTTATGTTCCGTCAGTTATGCCTGATGTGAAATATACTAGTACGATGCACATAGTGAGTGTAGCAGATGGAGTAGATAAAGAGGAAGGAGTTGGATGTACCTGAGGCCCAAATGTAGAACGAGATGCTTCATCAGATTTTGGTGATGTGGATGCATCACGGTCTTGACCATTTCCGTTTATTTTGTGAAGTTCGGCTCTTACTAGAGGATCGCTCTCACTGGCTATCTTGTTCTTCTATATGACCGGAAAGTTAAAGCCTTTTCAATCAATCCTTCCTTTTTATTACTCGGATGAATATTTTGAATATAATGTACGCTATCTTCTCCAAGAGGCAAATGAAACAAAAATTACCTGGAAGATCTTCCCCAGAGTTTTTAACCCCTTTGCCCTTGCACGAAGCTCCTCTCTCTTGGCAGTGGGATCTTGAAGAACCTGAGACAGGGAAAAAAATCATAACGTAATTACAACAGAGAAATTATACCAAGATGCCACAGCAGCCAAATATAGTAAACAGTTATAGCTAGACATACCAGTTCACAAACACGGGAGAGAGTGCTTTCGATATCAGCAACATTGAGTTTCCACAGAGAATCAATCATCACTTTCTTATGGGACTTCATGTACTCTTCAAGTTCCTTCTCAGTATAATTGCCTTCAGCACTTAGCTGTCTTTTCATTTCCTCTTGCAGCTGGAATAAAGCGTATGCGCCTAGACGACAGAAAACAACCAGAAAAGAAAAGTCAATAAACGTTTCTCCCTAAGAGAGGAGTCCAAGTTCTAGAAAGCTAGGAAAGTATTCTTGGGGTTTGTTTCCAGTGGTTGGCTTAAATGTTCCTTATGGAACCCATTCTACAACTTATAGCCTTTTTCTTACTAAATCACTAACCTGTTGCAGCTGTTACTTGGGATTTGATGAAGTGACCTTTCGTCCTAAACCATTCAGCAACAAATGGTACACCGAGATATATAGCTTTCTTCCCAAGCTCTTTCGCCGCTTGTCTTACATATATATATCCGATTGTGTTCAACATTTCCACACCGTATGCTGTTGAAGAATATATACACAAGGTAAGTCCGCTTTTCAATCACAGATATGGCATTAATTGAAAGAGAAGGCATAACCTATGAAAGGGGAAGAATATGCTACAGAAAATGTTACCTGCATTTGAGAGTCTTGTTACTTCAGCTTCAGCATTGCTAATAAATTCGTCTTTGTTCGTCACATATAGGTTGAGGCGGTCCTTAAGAATCTGAACAAGCTTGTCTTCTCTTTCTTTCTGAACAGCCTGAAACCAAAAGCAATCTAACATGCTGAGCAAATTATGAAAAATGGGTGAATCTGGGTGCTCCGTACTCTATGTCCAAGTGATATGTCGAGCAAAATTCTTTAATAACCTTCTGATAATCTAAACGAACTTCCTCTCATGAACAGATGTTTAATCTTGTCGATAGAGTGTGAGAAGAATTAAGAAAATTTAGATATGCTTTCTCCTCTTTGACGCGTAATGCATAGTATGTCAGGAAGGGACGGTGATCAAAGACATTTCTTAAGCAGGATGTATTGATAGATTAAACGTTTACCCTCATTTTTTCTATAATTTTTTTAGTATCAATCTGGTCCCCTTCAGAGAGAATATCAAGTGAAGCCATTGATGCCATAGCAAGCTGCCCTATGTATTCTTCAAAAAGTTCACTCCCAAAAAGCATAGCAAATATTGCGGCGGGATCAATGATCTCACTGCAAGAATGAACACCACAAGTAAGAACTGAGAAACGACCAAATTCTGTGGAATCATGACGAAGATTTATGTCAGCAAACTCCACAGGTATGCAAATAACGAATCACGGATTGGATCAATCAAAAGAGAGAACAAGAAAAGACACTAACGTAGAAATCCCTGACTTCCCACATGTGTCATAGGCCTGACGTTGCCCTGGATCACTTAGCACTTGGTAGGCCTCTCCCAACACCTGCATAAGAGAAAAAAAGCTAAAAAGACTCAACAAAGAAAAAAGGAGTAGATCACGAAAGACAAACAATACTGAGAGCATTGTGCAGAGTATGCTGGTCTCTTGAAAATCTGATTCTCCTCGAACCTTATGTCATTTTTAGTCCTGCTGATATACTTTAATGAGTATGATACAACTACACATACTACGCAAATCAAACACCTACCGAATCTCAACTCCACTATTAAGTGTCCAAATGCAAACACAGGCACAAGCGAGCATGTAAGCATATGATACAGAAAGCTATTCCAATGTTTCCCACAGATCATAGACCGAAACAAGTCTAAGGCATAAACTGAAGATAAAAGAGCATTCATGGATACCAATTAAAAATCTGAACTTGCCTGGAAATTATGAGCAGCCTGGGGATCATTGGGGTTTTTATCTGGATGTACTTGGCGTGCCTGAACAAGACAAACAAGCCCAACAGTGAGCATTTCGAAATGTCTAAACAGAGAGCTCTTGTCCATTGCAAACTCCAAAGACACTGAGCTCTTAAGCTTTATTAGCCATCGATCCGAAACTCAACAAGAAGCTTATATAGTTATCAATCTACAAAGTCGTGAGATCATCATCATATTGATCACATCTCACCGGATTTAGAATCTCCCAAATTCGAATCTTAGCTCGGAATCACCGGATTCCAAGGAAAAAAAGGGAAAACAGAACCCTAGAATCGTAGAATCAGAGATTCGATTTGAAGAAAAGGGAAGGACCTTGATGTAGTAAGCTTTCTTAATCTGGGCCTCCGTAGCGGTGGGGCTAACGCCGAGCACATCGTAAAACTCCGTCTCCTTCACCATTATTATAATCCGATCACGATCTCGCAAAACGGAAGACAAAGCTCAAATATTCTTCTTCTCTACTGAGTCGCGAAAAGCTCCACGCGCCGGCTATTACAACTCAACCGCTCCTTTTCTACTTCTAATTTTTTGTTTTTGTTTTTCCTTATAAAATGACGTTTATTTGAATGGTCTCGTCCGTTTATATTCGCCACGCGTTTTTTCGTCAGCGTCTGCTTGGATTCCGCTTTATTAATTTTATCTTAGAGGTTAAGGAGACCGTAGACAAATAGGGGGAAACAGAATTATCACATTAATTTGTTTGATTTAGCGTCAGACTTTCTGATTTCGCCTTGTGGCATGTGGTTTTGAGTGAAAGTGACAGCACTGATCTTTTTTTCTTTCCGTAAAATCAATTTCTAAAGGTTTGTAACTAATTCCGACAACCTTTTATCTGATAAATCCCATCACTTCCAGCTTCAAAATTTACGAGTTTTGCATGCCTCCATTGTTGTTGCATGATTGAAACGTATATATGCTTCGTTCTTTAGCTCATGCAGTATATATTCTTTATGTGCACACCATTTGATAGTGATCAGAGCCAAATTTTGAAGTTTTCCTTTCATGGAGAAGAACAACTCACGCCTTGGTAGCGATATTTTGTTTTTCTATGGAAGACGACTAATAATCAAATTCCTATCTTCACGAAGAAACATTTAATTTGTATCAAGCCTTCATCCTTCTCTTAAAAGCATTACGCTAAATGAAAAACCATCGTGCTCGAGTGATTTTGTTGATGCGCCGTTGTATGTGGTTGCTACGTATAATTTGAAAATATATATAGACACTGGACTTTGAAGAATCCAAGTTCACATTATTTTGAATTCATGTTATCACATTATTCTATGTTTTGATGCTAAGAAAATAGAATCATATTCTACATTACGAGAGAGTGTGAGACCCTCCTATATTTCTTAGCATCAAAATATCGAATCATACACTGATTCTGATAATCATATATTAAATGATTCTTGCGATTACACCACAACATTCGATGTGGAATGAGCGTAAGTAAGCTAAACTAGTGATGACTTTAATAAGCCCCTTTCGTGCACCTTATGTTTTTCAAATCATGTTTGTATGGTTGCATGGCTTAAACATACGTATACTTATTAATTAGTCTATTCCGTATAAACTACGTATATTAACAAACCGCGATACGCCCCCACCTCTGCATCAACTGATCAACAAAACATATTTGAAGAATCCAAATTCACTTTATTTTGAATTCATGTTATTAAGAATTGCATCAACTAGTACTCTCTGTGTCCTGCGCTTCCGAACTAGTCACGTTGATTGTTTAAAAATTTAAACATGAAGTCCATGAAAAGAAACGGCAAGAGATTTTTGGGAGTTTGGCCGAAGCTCGCGTCTTGTCATGTAGTACTTGTCGTTTTAGAATAAAAAGCTAAACACAAATACGACGAGACGTGTAATCAAAGGCTGTGCGGTTCGTATGGTTCTTATACAAAAAGGAAAAGCTGGACGATGCTCGTGCCATTTGTTTATTCCGATTACACCATTCATTTTCTCGAAACACTTCACAAATATAATAAAAGTGAACACAAGTATCAAACATACCAACGAAATCATGCAAAGACAAATCTCCTAAGCTTCTTGGTTTTGTTATTTTGTTAGTTCTTAAGAGGAATTTGTCAACAGTTATGTTTGGAAGCTTTTGGTTCTGATCGATATGATTTAACTTATCCACCCTCGAATTAGCTATTATAAACCAATCAGGTTTTCATTTTTCGAGTCTATAATAATCTGTTTCCTACTCCACTATGTTGATACTAAATCTTTCCTCTCACCCATAGAAAAGAAGTCAAGAAATTGACGAAAAATCCTAAAATACTTTATCGGTGAAAAACTCAAAAAATTTAGTAACAAATCATTCACAGAACATTTTTCTATAAAAAGAAAAATTCGACAATGTAATTTAGGGCAATTCTCAAAATAACACACTTTTATGTTTTTGTGACAAAAATACCACACCAAGGTGAAAATGACAAAAATGACATTTTTTAAGAGAAAAAGATTATTATATATTTATTTTCATATGTTTCTTCCCAATCTCTTAAACATAAACCCTAAAACCCAAAATTTAAACCTTAATTAATGACTTTTGAACCCAAATTTATTAATTTAATTATCTTTAAACCATTAAATAAATGTTATTTTGTCATTTTTACTTTGGTGTTGTATTTTTATCACAAAAACATAAAAGTGTGGTATTTGAGGGTATTTCTCTGTAATTTATATATTAACATAACTAAGATAAACATCACAGCCAAGAAATAAAGAAAGAAAGACAATCAATATTATCATTATCATTAACAAAAGATAAGATTGTCAATGATGCCTATGGCCTAAGATATGCGTATAATTTGCATCCAGCCCATAAAGTTGTGTCGAGAGGCCAAAATAATTAGTTATATTTCTATTTTTGTTTGATTAAATTAGAGAGAAAAAAGTTTCTAATAACAAAAAGATGAAGATAATTAATCAAATGAAAGTAAGGAGAATCAGAGACACGTTGGGGTTAAATCACAGGCGTAATGATTTAAGAATAATAATCACCATCATTATCTCGTTATATAATTCTCACTTTATCAACTTTTTCTTTGTTTCTTAAATGCATCTTATACTTGAATGTTTTCTTTGTCCCATTTTTTGTTGGTTCACTATTTTTTGCTAGAGCATTATTAATTCCCGTGACAAAAATGATGGCACCTTTTTCTTTAACCCTTTACTAAAATTGCTCACAGAGAGATTTCTACCTCGCTTTCTGTAGATTACCTGTCTTCCAATCTTATTCTTGAACTAATAAACCATGAGCACTGTGTAAGTTTGGTCCAAACAAAAGATTAGTCAATCCTGTCTATTTGTGTAATATGTTACTATCTTATATTGATTTTTGAAGCATATGTTAATTTATTTATTAAGAGTCCAGTTATAAAAATCCAAGAAAAAGATGCAGATATATAGTATAACTTAGCCTTAGGTTAGTCAAAATGTTTTTTATAAATGCAAACTTGTAATTGGCACCACTCATAATTTAAACTCAAATAATTTCAATTATATTTCGGTAATAGTTATGGAAAAAAACCAATAAATTAAAAATACTCCTCAAAATTCTCAAATCATCTCCATTTCTTCGACACAGGCACAGATAAAAGTAAAACAGACAGAGACACTCACTGCACACTTCTCAAAATACTTCTCTCTCTCTCTCCACTTTTCTTCTTCTCTTCTCCCTAAGCTCCATAGGCACTAAACCTCTCTTTTGACCTACTGTGAGTGAGAGAGGCCTGCAAAGATAAAAAGGGAAGGCATCATTGAAGCTCTTTACATCTTTAATTCACAATTCCTTAACCTAAGCTCTCTTCATTTCTGGCAAAAAATATGGTTTCATCTCGGAAACATCTCTCTTTCTCTTCCTTAATGCTGGTCTTCTCCTTCTGCTTCCTCTCTCTCTTCTCTCGTCCTTCTCTCTCCGCCACGTTTCTCGTAGACGGTGTCTCTGCCTGGAAAACTCCCGTTGTTCATGTCGGCGACTCCGTTAGTAAGTAGTGTCTTTACAAAAGCAGTCCTTTTATTTTTCTTGTTTTACTAGATTTTCTTTTTAAAATTAACGGTTTTATGCTGTTTGCTCTTCTTATGCCTCCAGTTTTCAGACATAAGTACGGATATGATCTCTACATCTTCAGGACCAAAGATGCATTCAATGTCTGTGATTTCACTCAAGCCACTCTTCTTACAAAACCTAACGCCACCTCCTTCACGGTATGCATACATATCTTTCTCACATTCACATTTCTCCTAATTCGTTGCAAATTGTGATTTTCTTTTTCTAGGGTAATTGCTTGAAAGGGTGTGAATTTGATTTTGGTTTTCTCTGAAATTTCATAAAAGTTTCGATCTTTACAAGTTCCCCTTTTTCCTCTATGTTCTTGAGATTGACAAAAAAAGACCTCTTCCCCTGTTTCCTCTGTTTATATGTCTGAATACTTTTTTCTTCATTAATTTAATAGTTTCAGACTTTCAGTGGATTATTAAACAAAACTTGAAATCCGATGCTTTGTTCTGACAAGAATTGAAAATTTATTAAAGTAATAGTTTTTACACACAAAAAGTCACACGTTCAAGGCTCAATGATAATCAAAAGTTTAAGAAGCATCTGGACTACAAAATTTCCTTTTACCTTCTTAAAAGTTCGAAATTTCAAATCTTTTTTCCTAATGATCTATTTTTATTTTTCTTTCTCTTTACCCATTTGAATCCCTCAATTTCATGAAGACTTTTTTTCCATTTCAATGGCAGTCACACTTAGATGTCTTCCCCTGTTTACTCTGTTTCTATGTCTAGACCCTCTTTTTTTCATTAATTAATTGTATTACCGAATATTAAACTCAAAATTTGATGTTCTTTCCTGACGAAAGAATTGAAAAGTTGGTTAAACTAATGGTTTAATACACAAAGTCATGTGCTCAGGGCTCAATGACAATCACAGTCAGTAAGAAGCATCTAGACTGCATTTAAACCTTCTTTAATCTTTCAAACCTAAATTTGTTAAACTTTCACTCTAGTAATCTTTTATTTTTCCTTAATTTAAACACAGTGGTACCCATCAAGAACAGGCTCATACTACTTTTCCTTCACAAACAACACATCTCTTCCCAAAACCTGCCAACTCAACCAGAAGCTCTCCGTCCAAGTCATCCTCGCCGCTGCATCTCCGCCGTCACAGCCACCAACACCGGCTATCGCTCCTGTTCCGGTCTCGGAAGGAGGAGTGATCTCGTCTTCTCCTTCCTATCCATGGCCATTAGGTCCAAGAGAAGGTTCAGCTTTCTCTCCGGGACCATCTCCTTCAGAGCTCACGTCGGTGACGGTTCCCGGAAAAGACGGAGTTCCGTTCATCAACAGTAATCCGGCGGTTCCACTTCCAACCGGAGAAGTCGACTCTACTTCCATTAACCCTTTGCCCACTTCCACAAATTCAGCACATCAGGTTACACTAATCGCAACAACGCACAAAAAACGTTAATGCTTTTTCAATACGACAAATGGTTTTACTTATACAATTGTTTGGTGTTGTGTGTGTGCAGGTGATGATGACAGTAACGGTGAAGCTAGTTCTGTGTTGTGTTGCCATGTTTCTTCTACTGTAGAGAGAGAATTAGTAGTTTTTCTTTGACAGTAGCTTTTCAATGGAGGATCGAATGATTACGTTTTCTGATCTTATGCTAATTACAACTTAACTTTTAATCTTGTAATCATTCATCCTCCCTTTTGCTCTTTTTTTGTTTGTTTGTTATCTCTTATGGTTAGGAGGTCTCTTCTTAGAATATTTTTTTCTCGTGATGTGCATTTTTTTATAAATTAATGTGGTTTCTTTCTAGGGTTTTCTGCAAAAAAAACCCTTAGACTCGGTTTTTTTTGCAATTTTACCCTCGACTCGGTAAAAATGCAAATCAAACCTAT
>OVBB01000168.1:485-27671 GCA_900406415.1 Isatis lusitanica
CATTGTTTATTTGGCTCCCGTGAGGATCCTGGCCTCTTCAACGAATTTCATGTTAATTATATGAGTTTTAGATAATCCTGATAACTTTGTGGTGTTGTGCTAACAGACCTGCGAATTTTTCTGCTGTGACAGACTTGTGCCGGTGCTGTTGTGCTAACAGATATTGTGTTTTGGGCGATCATACTGAAGGTTACAGACTGATGTAGACCTTTCTACTGTGTGGACCTTGTGGTTTGTCATCTTCTTGTTTTGTTTACTTTTGGTAATTGAGTGTACAATGATATGTACTGTTTTCCGGCGAGTTTATCTGTTTAAACCTGTTGCAATATTGAAATCTAATATCTCTGCGATTCTCTGATATATTCATTAGCCAATCCTGAATGAATCCAACATGAACAACATTACTGATCGTAACTCTTTGTCAAAATGTTTTTTTGTTAAGAACCCCTAATGGGTTTTACCGTTGGAGCAAACAAACCAAAAATACTTCAACATGATCTCTTACTAAAAATTTAGTAATTAAATATACTTAAGAGACCTTATTGGGTCTCCCCCATTGAACATGCTCTTATGACTCATTTGGAAATCATGGGGTTGCTCGAGGCTCTCCAAGATGAAAAATAAGTCGTGGTTCAGAATGCGAAAGAAGTCAAGGAAGAAGATGGTTTGACGATTGGACAAGATCCGTCTCAAAGCGTCCAATGTCTTCTACGTATTCTGAAGCAACTGATTTTTACGAAACGAAAAGAAATGCTCGAAATATGTTGCATAAGCGGATCAAACAAAAGAGATTCCAGGCTGCAAGCAAAATTAAAATCGTTATATAACAATTCATAATTTAAGTCTACAATTCAACATTAAAACCGAGACAACGGCCAAATTTTATTACATAAAAGTTAAACAAAAACTTATTTATGTAATTCAAATTAGAGAAGCTGATAACCAAAAGAACATAAGTGAACTTTGATTAACAAGATTATTAGATGAGAGTGTATGATTAGAAGAATATTGTATTGACTCTCATAAAAATAACAAATAAGAATACATACGTATTTATATTAAAGATATTGCCTAAATTAGATAGATACAAATTATCAAAATATCTAAATAATAACTATGCAATATATATTAATAATATTGTGGATCTTGTAGATCTTTCTATACGTCCTCTCAATCTCAAGGTGGTAGTGGAGTTTAATGGAATGGAAGGATGGAAGGCTTGAGATTGACTTGAATTGTATTGTAGTGCAGTGAAGCTTGGTTTGATGTTTTGTTGGAGAGATGTTGAGGATGAACATAGCCACAAGATCAGAGAGAGAGAGAGGGCAATGATGACATCGTAAGATGGTTGCGATTGAGAGAGACGGTGGAGGTGACTGTCTCCAGTGATGGAGGTGATGACAGATGAGCGAAGTGCGGTGAAAGCTGAAGAAGAATAAGTTGTGAAACTTACCTTTTTTTTTTTTTGGTTAACGAAAAACAATGAAAATAAATCAGAATTTCTTTTGTTTATTGGAAAATAAAGCACACAATAGTGTGTTTTTAAAACCGGACCGGACGCCGAACCAAAAAAGCTTCCGGGTCATGGGCCAATATGGTTCGACCGGGATCAACCAGGTTCAATTGATTTTGATAATATTTTATAAATAATAGAAATGGATAATTGCTAATTATAAAGTTATTTTAACTTTGAAGATTTGTGGCGTGAGTTGCAGAGACTTAGAATTAGAAAAGCAAAAACGAAGTAAGATCTATTACGGCTGTGAATTAAGAAAAAATCTATTAGTAAGATAAGAGCATAAAACTAGAAAAGGTATTACGCTTGTTTTTACAGTTTTTTTGGAATCCGGTTTTATCCGGTTTATTGGGTCATCGGTTTTTGGGTTTTTGGCGGTTTGATACAGTTTTTTGGCCGGTTCAATGTTTTTGGGTTTTGCTATTAAACCAATTCGGATGTAGTTTCGGTTCGCGGGTTAACACAGTCCGACCGCCGGTCCGGTCCGGTTTTCAAAACACGGGCAAAAACCAAATCTTGCTTTAAAAAACTTTTTTTTTGGAAAGAAGAAAGAAAAACGAAGCATTGCTTTAGAATTTAAAAAAAAAAAAAAAAAAAAACGCAGCCAAAAGTAGATGAATAAAGAAAAAAAAACAGAGTTTGATCGTTAGATTAAAAACTCAGAAATACTTGGCTTAGATTAAGAAGGCTATGATAAACTTGAATAAGAAGAAGCTCTTTGGCTTAGATTCAGAAGCATTTTGGCTTGGATAAAGAAGCACAATGGCTTAGATTCAGAAGTTTATGATGAACTTGAATAGCGGAAACTTGAATAGCATAATGGCTATTCAAGTTCATCATAAACTTGAATAGCGAAAACACTTGGCTTAAGAAAATTTAAAAATAAAAAAATAAAAATAAAAAGAAGTATGATCATTAGATCAAAACATCAGAGCGAACCCACTCTGAATATGATGAAATGAGAATTTATGATTAGAAGAATATTGTATTGACTCTCATAAGAATAACAAGTAAGTATATTGGATGTGATTGAATAAATGTATCTACCAATGAATGAGAAACAAGGTATATATTCTTACTGTTTAGTCCCATACATATTTATAGTAAAGATATTGCCTAAACTAGATAGATACAAATCATCAAAGTATCTAAATAATAACTATTCAATATACACTAATAATATTGTGGATCTTGTAGATCCTTCTATAAAGATAACCCAAAATCCTCCTTAATTATGATGATTTAGAATTTACCCACCTGATGATCCCGCTTGAGAAAGTTCAATATGAGAAGCTCATTTTCTTACATATGATGAGTCTCCCTAGAGCAAAACAAGAAATCAGAAATCAAACAAGAAGATAATTAAAATTCAACCCACAATCAAAATTGGAACAAGAAGACAATTAAGGTTCAAACGACAATCAAGCAAGAAATGATTTCATTTCAAACCTGATATTTCCTTGGCCGATCTGTTGGCCATTTTGGTGGTGGAGCTGCAGTTGGATTAGGACACTATATATCTTATTATATGACCTTCTCTTCTAAAATTTGAGCATGTTTCCGCACGATCATGATGGAAACATGAAGATTTATCAAGATTATTTGCATTAGAGAAAGACTTATCAAGATTATTTGTTTTTCCTAGCATAGCTATTATAAATTTCGAAGATTTAACCAGAAAGACATTTGAATAGTGACAAATGGTTGTTTTCCGTCTGTGATTTCTTCCCCTACTTGTAAGTCCATTTTCATATCCAACCCTAGCCATATTCATTGTTAAACCATATAAAAGTATGTGTTCGGTTAACACGCTTCCACATAAAACTCTAACAATAGGTTCGAATCTGAACTTATCAAGAAGAAGTCACAACCAATTTAATGGCTTCTTTGATGACGCCGAGAAGGTGAGAGAGAGAGAGAGTCACAAAATGAAACCGTTTTAGTTTTGGCGGTAACATCCCATCTTTCTGACGTGGCCGGTTAGATCTTGACTCGAGTCAATTCTTGGTTGGTGTAACTAACAAGGAATAAAATATTGGACTAGCACATGCTTTAAAAGATTCGATTAACAAATATTTACTGAGCGACATTGGGAAAAGTATAATGGAGTTACTCACTTTATTTTATTAGTGAGTTTTGTCACTCTAATTTTTTTATAAGCAAAAAGATATTTGTTACTTTTTTGCATTTTTTCCCCCAATTCATCTGTGTTCATACTGCATATATACATGGAGTTGTTAGGACATCATTTATACAACCCAATTTTCTTTAGTTCCTGGTTTTTCTATTTGCTTATTCCAAATGAAAGGAAAAGTAGTATTCACGGGTCAAAACATGATATGGTGGGTTATATTATTGTTGGGTCATCTTCATGGATACAAAAGCTGCATTGAGAAAGAAAGGAAAGCTTTGTTGGAGCTCAAGAATTATCTAGTCTTAAGGAGTGGAGAACAGGTTCAGATAGATGTTCTCCCTACTTGGACTAACCACACAAAGAGCGATTGCTGCAGGTGGAAGGGAGTTAAGTGCCATCGTACAAGTGGGAGGGTTATTGGGATTTCTGTTGATGAGATGAAGTTTAGTGAGCCTTCTCCCCTAAATCTTTCTTTGTTGCATCCCTTTGAAGAGATTCGAAGTCTGAACTTATCCAGGGGAAGGTACAACAACCAATTTTATGGCTTCTTTGATGATGTTGAAGGTATATCAGACTTTATCATTTTGGTCTCTATTTGGAAACTTTTTTTTACCGACATTGGAAATTTAAAAGTCAGGATTCTTTGTTCAAATTCTTGAAAGTAGAAATCTTATAGAATTATACTAGTAATTAGATTTCCCCCTGAAAAAGGAAACCAATTTGCGACCATCCTACGCACGGAGAAATATTCTTCATGGCCGGGATCTGCTCAGCAAAGGTCTTATTACAAGTATAGGCAATGGGAAGGACACCAATGTTTGGTCTGGAAAATGGATCATGGATAAGATGCCTCGGCCTCCTATGTACCATCCGGACAATCCTATTGACCTATCCATGCGAGTTGAACATCTTCTCATTGATCAAACGGGGATATGGAATGGACATAAAGTTCGGCAAACCTTTGCTCCGGATGATGCCGCTAAGATTCTCCAGATTAAGGTCACGCCGTCTCGTGAGGACTCTCTCATATGGTGCTTTTCTTCTTCTGGTACTTACACATCCAGAAACGGATACCTTTTCTCTAAAAATATACTCAACCTTGGTGCCAATACTTCCTCTTCTCTCCCGCCTATTGAGAAGAAGCTTTGGAATGACCTATGGAGAACGAAGACCTCTCCCAAGATTAAGCACTTCATGTGGAGAGCTCTCTCAGGTGCTTTAGCTGTGAAAGAATGAGTCTAGAGCCGTGGGATTCAAGTGGATCCATGTTGTGCAGTCTGTGGTCACGACTCGGAGACCATTTGCCATGTTCTCTTCGGCTGTCTGGTTGCGCAAGAAGTATGGAGTCGATCCCTCTTTCCTCTCCCGCTGAATGGTCTCTCTCCTAATGTCAATTTCCTCAACTTCACCATCTCATGAGGATAAGCAGAAGCAATCAAGATGTACCGCAGGTGCGACGCTCATTTCCTTGGATTCCGTGGCACTTATGGAAAACGAGAAATGATCTTCTTTTCGAGAAAATTTCACCAAACCCAAATGTCATCCTTCGTAGAGCGATAGATGATGCAGATACTTGGTTTCACGTTAATTACCCTGATTCCACCTCTGTTGGGGACAACACTGGTAGATGGATGCCTCCCCTTGGCCCTGATCTGAAATGCAATGTTGCTATGTCTTGGGTGGGATGTGATCAGAACAGTGGAGCTGCCTGTATTGTACGAGATTCGACTGGGAAAGTTCTCTACCATGGTCGCAATCCTTTTCCAACGTCCACTCGGCTCTTCACTCTGATCTCCTTGGCTTTCATTGGGCCATTGAGTGTCTGAAGAACGTCCGACACAAGCGAATCGTTACTGAATATTCTTCGGCTGTGGTCCGGGAAGTAATGATGAATGTGGCCAGTTTCCCGCAGTTCTCTACTCTCACATCAGAGATTTTCATTCTCCTGAACTCTTTTGAGAGCTGAAGCCTTCTTCAGATGCACTCTGCAGGTAATAAAGCAGCCGCTGCGATAGCTGATAGTGTAACTTCTGAATATCGATACCAATCCTATATTGCTCGTAATGGACCTACGTGGTTGCTACCGATCCTCATCGCTGATGGCCCTCCTTCCCCCTAATCCTAACTCTACCGTTTAGTGGAATGGTTTGAAGCAGATGGCTCTGCAATCTTATGATCCTTTAAACAGGGAGTTATCTCTTCTGTTACCTCCTCTCGAATGCACTCCCAGACTTTTGAATCTTCTTCACTCCTGTTGTCCATCGCTTGAGTTTGGTGTCGGCATTGCATAACTATGGGTTGTTATTCCCTTTGCATTTCTCTTCTGCTGCCTTCTAGCACTGCTTTCTCTTATCTTTTTGGATCCTTTTATCGCCTCTGTTTTTGATCACAAACCTTTGTATTGTGGATTGTTTTGAACATTCAAGTGTTAGAAAAATAAATAGATTTCCCCCTGTAGCAGAAGGTTAATATTATGGGCTGTGAGAGTGTTGTCGTCTCTTCCGTAACTGGTCTAACCTAATGGGCTCGTGTGGGCTTCAACCTCATCTTATCTGTTAGGCTTAAGTGATTTGGTTAAAGGCCCATTTGAAGAAGTCGCGGGACTTAACAGAAGGAGTCTTGACTGGTCAACGTCGTCTTCTTCATTCGCTCTGTTACAACAACGCAGAGAGAGAGAGAGAGGCAAGGAGAGAGATATAATGATGAAGATTTCTCGGAGTTACTTCTTCGTTCAGTTCTTCTATCTCTGAATCATCTTCGTTGTGTCGGCTTGGTCTATAGCTTGCAGACGTTAAGATCGTTTAAGATATATTGTAATCTCCTCTGTAAGTCGAATCGTTAAGTGGATGCACGGAGGTTTAGTTCCTCCCCCTTACACGTAGCCTCATGGTGAAGTCAGGGTCAACAAAAGTCTTGTGTTCATCTTGTTCTTTGGTCTGTTCTTGTTCCTCGCAAAATCAACAAAAGAATCGATCAAGTATTGCAAATCGTAACAAGTGGTATCAGAACCAGGTTATTGTTGTGATCATGGCTGTTGATATCATGGATTTAGTTCAGAAGCTCAAGTTTGAGATGGAGAAGTTCCACGGTAAAAGGGACTTCAGCATGTGGAAGTTCAAGATGCTGATGCAACTTGAGTTTCAAGATTTAGATAACATCATACCACAGGATTGTGATAGTGATGAGGAGGACGAAGATTCCAATTCTAAACCAGAGCCAGATTTAAAGAAAGATCCTAAAGCCAGAGAAAGGGACATAAGGGCAAAGAATTTGATTTGCTCAAGTCTGTGAAATATCATTCTCAGGAAAGTGATGAGAGAAAAGACGGCTTTAGGAATTTGGAGATCTCTTGAAGGGGACTACCAAACAAAGACTCTGACTAACCGCATATACCTAAAGCAAAGGTTTGCAAGTTTTAAGATGTCTGAGGAGAATCTTGATACGTTCCTAAAGTTGGTTGTTGATTTGGCAAGTCTGAATATCAACATATCTGACAAAGACCAAGCTATTAAGATCCTAACTAGCTTACCACCTCAATACGATTCTTTAGTCCACACGTTGAAATAGGGGAATGGAAAGGAAACACTGATAGTTAAAGAAGTCACTACATTTGTTTACGCTGAAGAAGCTGACTTAAGAGAAAAATGTCTGTTAAATCGACCTAAGTCGGATGCAGAGGGACTCATGGTCACTAGAGGAAAGTCTGAGAAAAGGTCAGATATAACTCAGATAAAGAAAAAGGCAAAAGCCGGGATAATAAGAATAAGAAGTCTCAAAAATCTCAGACACAAGCTAAAGTAAGGGAATGCTGGCTGGGTATGTGGGAAAGAAAGACACTTCAAAAAGGACTGTCCAGAGAAGAAGGACTCAAATAAGTCATATCCGACAAGTGCATCCAAGAACAAGGAGCCATTAGTCATTATTGCCAGTTCCTAAGATTCTAGAGATGAGTAGGTTTTGGATTCCCGATGCACATTTCATATCACCCCATACAGGGACGTGCTGTTTGATTTTCATAAAATTGATGGTGGAAAAGTGCTAATGGGAAATAACACTCATAGTCAGGTCGAAGGAATTGAGAAAGTGAAGATCGTGAATCCAGATGAATCTGTTGTTGTTTTGACGGAAGTAAGATATATGCCAACCATGGGAAGGAATTGGATTTCATATGATCAATTGGAAAGAAATGGCTGCAAGTATGAGGGTTAAGATTTCAGAGTTACTCTTTTCAAAAGAGGCAACAAGGTTATATCTGGAAGGTATAAAGACGGTCTGTATTATCTGAAAGGTTTAGTGGAAAAGGGTACAATAGCTGTTGTTAGGTCAGAAGTTGATAAAGCTAAGTTGTCGCACTCTAGGCTGGGACACATGAGTTTGAAATGTATAAATTTTCTTGTAAATGGAAAGTATATTGATGGTAAGGAGGCTCATACACTTGAATTTTGTGAGGAATGCATTCTGGGGAAATCTCAGAAACAATTTTTTTCAAAAGGTAAGCACACATCAAAGAAATTATTAGAGTATATTCATTCATATCTGTGAGGTTTTCCTAGTGTTGAGGAAAGCCTATCTGAAAGCAAATACTTCATCACGTTCATTGACGACAATTCACTGAAGGTGTGGATTAAGTTTCTAAGAACTAAGGATGAGGCTTTTCAGTGTTTCAGAGATTGGAAACAGTTGGTTGAGAATCAGTGTGGAAAGAAGATCAAATAACTGCATACAGATAACGGTCTATAGTTTTGTGAAAGTTTGTTCAATGAATTATGTAGATCATCCGGAATTAAGAGGCACAACACCTGCTCATCTACACCACAGCAAAACAGTGTAGCAGAAAGGATGAATCTGACCATCATGAATAAAGTGAGGTGTATGATATTTAAAACTGGGTTTGGAAAGCAATTTTGGGTTGAGGCTGCCTCAACAGCCGTATATTTGATAAACCGGTCTCGTACATCAGCTCTAGGCTTTAAGATTCCTGAAAAAATTTGGTCTGGTAACAAGATCAGTTTGGATCATCTAAGGAGATTCGGCTGTAAAGCATATACGGTTCAAGACAAAGTAAGTCCAAGAGCAGTGAAGGGTTACTTTATGGGATATTTTACAAGGTGTGAAAGGCTATAGAGTATGGAACCCAGAAGAAGGAAGGTGTACTATTAGCCGAAATGTTACTTTTAACGAGAAAATGTGTTCAAAGGCAAGGAACACACTAAGAATACAACCGTTAGTTTTGATGTAGTTCAGGGAAGTTCTAGCTTAGGTGGAGCGGTTTCAGGTTCAGGTGGAGCAAGTCCACAAACAGGAAGTGAATCCGCAGATGAGAATGAATCAGAATGAGAACTGGAATCGGATCAGATGTCAGAGCAGATTGAGACTGAATCAGATTCTCTGAGGAACTATGTTCTAGCTAGAGACAGAGAAAAGCTAGTCCTAAAGAAGCCAGCTATTATGAGAGTGGAGACTACATGGCTTATGCGCTAGCTTGTGCTCTAGAAATGCAAGTAGAAGAACCTCAGACAGTCGCAGAGGCCATGAGAAGCAAGTATTGGAAGGAATGGAAACAAGCATGTTAGAGGAGATAGAATCGTTGCACAAAAACAGTACGTGAAAGTTAACCACCAAACCAGATAGGAAAAGATTGTTGGTTGCAAATGGATCTTCAAGTATAAGGAAGGTATTCCTTGAGTTGAAGCACCTAGGTTCAAGGCTCATTTAGTGGCTAAAGAATTCACCCAAATTGAAGGTGTTGCCTACAATGAGATTTTCTCTCCAATTGTCAAACACGTTTCTATTCAGATTCTTCTGTCTATTGTGGTCAACTTTGATATAGAATTGGAACAGCTTGACATGAAAACCGCGTTTCTACATGAAACTTAGGATGGAGAAATTTTCATGAGCCAAAAGGAAGGTTTTGTTGAGAAAGGAAATGAATCTAAAGTGTGTTTGTTAGAACGGTCTTTACACGGGTTAAAGCAGTCCCCAAGGCAGTGAAATCAGAGATTCAATGTGTTCATGAAAGCACAAGGGTTCAGTCAAAGCGTTCATGATCCGTGTGTACTTTAAAGGAAAGGGAATCTTCTCCTGTTATACGTTGATGATATGTTGGTTGCGTCCAGAGACATGAAAAGGATCCAATTGCTAAAGGACAGTTTGAAAAAGGAATTGGAAATGAAAGATTTGAGTCCTGCTACAAGAATTCTTGGAATGGATATCATTCGTGACAAGGGGAAAGGTATCCTTAAGCTATCCCAAGAAAAGTATTTGAAACAAGTTTTTCAAAACTTCAAGCAACAGAATAAGTTCAGACTTGAACTCAAAGAAAACTTCTTATAAAGAAGAAACAACAAAATCGATTGCTTGACAAATGAAAAGAGTTTACAATATATAGTATTTGTGGAATGGAAAGGGACACAAAGAAAGACTCCTAGGAAATCGAAATTGACTAGAAAACAATAAGGAGGTCAAAGTGACTCCTCGGCTCACACATGGTCAAAGTGACCATTCGCATACTCGGACTTGTCCATGGGACGCACGCGGATCACATTCACAAACGAAGGATGGTCCACGGGCTGGTTGTTCGGATCGCGGATGAAGAAGTCACATTCGATCAGCTCAGTAAGTCCTCAAGTGTGTTCAGAGAAGTCATGGTGGACAGAAAAGTCCATCAGGTCGTGACACGGACGTGCAAGGTCAGCTGGAAAGATGGTACAGACGTGTTCCAGGTTATGATCATGGCCGGCTCCGAGTTCAGGACGTCCTAAGGCGATTCCAGCTCGTTCGTTCAGTTTCTCTCCATAATCAAGTCGGGGAATGTCGCGTCTGAGTCGAGAGTTTCGGACTTCAGGTCGTGGAGTTAAGCATAGCTGGTCATCCGGACGTGTCAGGTCGAACTTGTACACAGCCGATCCGCCGGTCGTACTGGACGGTCGTCCGCAGGAAACCTCCACTCTGGGTTGGTGAGTCTTCTTTCCAAGCTTTAGTTCGAGCTGCTCCTCGTCTCCACTGTCCTCCGGATCAGTTGAGCTCCATGCGCCATCCATAGTCCTATCACAAAGAGAGAGATCTTGGTGAAGAGTTCTCAGAGTTACCTCTTCATTTTGGTTCATTCTTCTATCTTTGAATCATCTTCGTTGTGTCGGCTTGGTCTACAGCTTGCAAACGTTAAGATTGACTAAGATAAACTGTAATCTCCTCCGTAACTCGAATCGTTTAGTAGATGCACGGAGGTTTAGTTCCTCCCCCTGACACGTAGCTTCACGGTGAAGTCAGGGTCAACAAAAGTCTTGTGTTCTTCTTGTTCTTTGGTCTGTTCTTGTTCCTCACAAAATCAACAAAAGAATCGATCAACTATTGCAAATCGTAACATGGGCTTTCTTAGATTTTCCAAATTACAGTTTAGCTTTCTTAGTTCCATTTGTATTGTAAAATTATAATTGAACTTTTTGGAGTGATTAATGTGGGCTTAAGGACATACTTTCTTAACAAGAGATTTTACATTTGCAGGTTATAAAAGCTTAAGAAGATTAAGAAACCTGGAGATTCTGGATCTTTCTTCAAATTTTTTCAACTACGACATCTTTCCTTTCCTTAATGCGGCTACATCACTTACAACTCTTTTTCTTCGGAGCAACTTGTTGGATGGCCCTTTTTCTGCTAAAGGTGTGTCTTTGGTTAGGTTTGCTTTCGTTTATGCTATCTCTTTATTTAGTTTTTATCATTCTTACATTCTCTTGGACTCCCTTTCAGTACTAAAAGACTTGACGAAGTTGGAACTGCTTGATCTGAGTGAAAACGGAGTAAACGGCTCCATGTCAGGTAACATCTATGCCATATCAATTGAATTATCATTTTATGCATATTTATTATTACTGTCTTGATATGCGTCTTTTTGTCTTGCGGCAGAGTTTACTTACCTGAAAAAGCTGAAAGTTCTCGATCTGAGTTTCAATGATTTTTCTACCTCAATTGAATTGTAAGGCAAGCTTATTAAATTTTACGGCTATGATTGTTTAGTTTTAAAATTTTTTTTTTTTGATATTTTAAAATAATAAGTACATAACTTTAACCACTACACTTCAATGAACTGTTTTGACGATATAATCTTGTCTTTACTATTTTTGTCAGAACTTAAGAATTTGATTTACTTGGAAGTCCTGGGTCTTGCTTGGAACAGTATCACCGGACCTATACCAATAGAAGGTGACATTTGTTTGCTTCACCTCCAGTATTATCTATGTGAACAACATAACATTTTCACGTACGAGAAGTGGTATTGTTCTCATTATCTTACAATTTTCCAAACTATCTATTTGCAGTAGTTTGTGAAATGAAGAATCTGCAGGAGCTTGATCTCAGTGGAAACCATTTTAGAGGCCAAATTCCTCTTTTTAGGTAGCTTGAAAAAGCTACAGGTTCTTGACTTCTCATCGAAACAATTAAGTGGAAATCTACCACCTAGTATCATTTCTTGTGTACCAGAAGAACTTCGTCTATTTGATAATATTAGCCATGCTCTTCCGAATCTGGTACATATGAATGGCTCAAAAAATCGTTTCGAAGGGCATTTTCCATCGTCTCTGTGTAAGATGAAGAACATTTCATTATTGGACCTATCTTATAATAACTTCTCTAGGAACCTACAAGTTTTGTGACAGGTTGTTCTTCACTAAGCCTTCTGCAACTCTCATATAACAGATTCAGTGGCTATTTTCTTTCAGAAAGAACAAGCTTCACTTCAATGTTCGTTTTGAAAGTGGATAATAACTTATTTACCGGGAAGATCGGCGTTGGTTTGCTTAGCTCCAACATTACGTTGTCAATTCTTGACATGTCCAACAATTCTCTCACATGTGGTATTCCAAGTTGGATATCTGAATTATCTATTTTTCAGTTGTTGTTGATATCAAACAATTTCTTAGAAGGTACCATACCACCTTCTTTAGTGGTCATGCCAATTCTTTCGCTTCTCGACCTCTCTGGAAACCTATTTTAAGGAGCCTTACCATCACATGGTCATAGTGTATGGGGGAATATCTATGTTCCTACACAACAACAACTTCACATGACCAACCCCAAAGACATTGTTGGAAACTGCCAATGTACTTGATCTGCGGAACAATAAGCTTTCTCGGACTATCCCGCAGTTTGTCAATACATATGACATAAGTATACTTTTGCTGAGGGGAAACTATTTCACAGGATCCATTCCAAGGCAGTTGTGTGATTTCAGAAACATTAGACTTCTGGATCCATACTTTCATGCCTTTCTAATTTATCATTTGATTCGGGAGGAGAGGGGAAGGGAGGCAACTACATTTCACCAACAATCTCTCTAGGGAGACTTGAGCTGGAATTTTACAAATCCACATTTTTGGTGGAGAAGCTTGTGTTAGACTATTATACCTTCCAGAAAAATGAAATCAAAATTGCAGCAAAACAAAGGTATGAATCTTATTCTGGAGGATCTACACTCAAGGAATACTTGATTATATGTATGGCATTGATCTGTCAAGAAATAGATTAAGTGGTGTTATTCCACCAGAGCTTGGAGATCTCTCTAAACTATGAGCTCTGAATCTATCTCGCAACTTCTTGTCGAGTTCTATACCATCCAGCTTCTCCATTCTGAAAGATATTGAGAGCTTTGATCTTTCGAACAACATGTTACATGGAAGCATTCTTTATCAGCTAACCAGCCTTACTTCACTTGCTGTCTTCGACGTATCTTACAACAATTTATCAGGAATCATTCCCCAAGGAAAGCAATTTAACACCTCCAACGAGAGTCGATACTTCGGCAATCCTCTTCTCTGTGGACCACCGACTAATAGAAGTTGTGACGTTACAAAGAGTCCAGAGAAATCAGATAATGGAAGAGAAGAAGAAGACGATGAGGAAGTTGTTGACATGCTGGTCTTCTATTTTAGCAGTGCTTCAACTTATTTAACCGTGTTAATAGGCATTCTTGCACTTCTGTGCTTTGATTCTCCGTGGCGTCGAGCATGGCTCCGCAATATCGATGCTTTGATAGCCTCAGCAAAAACTATGTTTCCTTAAAATCATTTCAGCCTAATATGGAATCTTCTCTCACCATATAGTTTCTAGCTAGTGTGTCTAGTGTTTCAGCCACACAAGTAACAATTATGTCTATTTTTTTAAAAGAGTGTTAAAGTTTAAAAGTTCTCATCCTTCTGTTTTGTTAAAAGCTCTGTATCATTTGTTTTTTAAAGTAAAATACTAACCAGAAAATAAATAAAAAATCATTTCAGCCCAATCTGTTGATTCGTTTAGTTGTTTTACTCTGTCTTTAAGAACCATTTTACGTTGCTCTGTTTCGGTTTGTTGTTGTTTTCTGCAAAGACTAATGAAATGTTTATAATTCACAAAATAAAAATAAAATTTATTATATAAATTTAGTTCCTCAAAATTAAAAATTAACATAACTTTTGCACATATTAAATCAGCCAATTAGATTTTGGCATCTATAACTTTAAATAAATGAAAAGGAAAATAAATAATAATTATTTTTTCTTAGATAAAAAATAATAATTTAGTATTCCTAATTAAAAAATAGTTTTTAGATAATTTAACGCAATTTTTAAAATTTAAAATCTAAATATATGAATTATCTTATACAAGTTATCAGTTTTAATATTTTGTTTCTAAGTAAACGATAGTGATTACTCACCCTACGAATGTCAGACGTCGTTTTAGTGATTTTATTAACAGCCACTTTGAACTTTTCTTGATATATGGTCAGATCATGTTGACTCCTTATAACTGTGGATGTACAATTCAAAGTAAACTGTGATACAATTCAAAGTAAACGATAGCGACTAACCACCTAACACTTGCCACATAAGTTTTAAGTGATTTTTAACAGATATTTTCTAAATGCACAGGCATATCTTGTTTAATTTTGATAAATGTGCAGAGGCATTAACATGCACCGAACTCACATTCCCAAATTGCTTTCCATATTTGCATTTTCTTTAATCTTAATTGCAATGAAAAGGAAGCTTTTCTTGGGCCAATTCTTGATATGGGCGATATTACTGTTGGGGCAGCTAAATGGATACAAAAGCTGCACTGAGAAAGAAAGAGGTGCTTTGTTGGAGCTCAAGAGATACATGGTCTCAACAACTACTGAATCATTACTAACTCATGTCCTCCCTACTTGGACTACTTGGACTAATGACACAAAGAGCGACTGCTGCCGCTGGAAGGGTGTTGTGTGCAATCGTACGAGCAGGCGGGTTATCGAGCTTTCCTTTAATAGTTCTATGCTGAATCTTTTAGGAGACAATTATCCCCTAAATCTTTCTTTGCTGCATCCCTTTGAAGAACTTCAGACTATGAACTTATCTTGGGGACAACATTCCGATGATCTTCCTCGAAGTCAATTCCATGGGTTCTTTGATGATGTTGAAGGTATTCTAGGTTTTACACAGTGTTTAGTTTACCCTTGTGGTCTCTCTTTGGGAATGTTTTTTCCTACATTAATGGAAATTCTGAATTCTAAATTTTCAATCTATGTTATTTAAATTTTCCCCATCCAAAGATTAATTATAGTACCTTTTTATCCAGCAATAGTTACATCCAACGTTCAATCATGTTTTCTTCCAAAGTCCATACATTTCAATTCTTTTAAATCTTTTTGCATTAAAAATTATAACTATTGTTGACGGGATTTTCGTTTGCAGGCTATCAAAGCTTAAGGAGATTAAGAAAACTGGAGATTCTGGATCTCTCTTCAAATGAATTCAACAACAGCATATATCCCTTTCTCAATGCTGCTACATCACTAAAAACTCTGTTTCTTGGGTCAAACGACATGGATGGCCCTATCCCTGTGAAAGGTGTGTAATTTTCTATGTCGTAATTGCTATTCAGAACTAATCTCCATATGTGAAACGGCATGGTTGACTCTCATTCAGAGCTAAGGAACTTGACAAACTTGGAAGTGCTAGATCTCAGTGGAAATAGACTTGACGGTTCAGTTTCGGGTAACATTTACTTTAATTGTCACTGTCTTTTGTTTTCAGAGTATAAATTGGGTTATACCATCCAAAGATCATATAATCCATGTTAACTTGAAATTCTTGTGGCAGAGCTGACTCACCTGAAAAAATTGAAAGTTCTGGATCTAAGTCACAATGAGTTTTCTGGCTCAATGGAAGGCAAGCTTGTTTTCTTATCGATTCTTTTTCCTTTTCATCTTCCTTTTATTAGGAACTAGATTAGGCCGGGCATGATACGCAGATGAAATGAAATGAGTTTTCTGGCTCAATGGAAGGCAAGCTTGTATGTTTTCATCATTTATCAATTTATGTTTTCTTTTTCTCTATGTTTTCAAATTTTAGTTTAAAGAGTAATTCTTTTTTCCTAAAATTTATCGATTTATGTTTTTTTTTTCTGTATATTTTCAAAATTTTAGTTCAAAGAGTAAGAATCTTTTCCTAGAATATATTAATATCTTTTTTTCTTTTTCTCCATTTAACACATGTCAAAATATTAAAATAATAAAATACTACATGCCAAAATCTTGTTAATTACTAATTTTTGAAACCAAAATTTATATAATAAAATATAGATTAATATAATTCCCTGATCATTTTTCATAGTACAATCTTTCGGCCTTTACTTTATTTCAGAACTAAAAATTTTCACAAGCTTGGAACAGCTAAACTTGGGACGAAACAGATTTAACGGCTCCATGAGAGGTAGCATCTACGTAATCTAACATTGTATTTTGTCTTTAAAATAAGAATGATTACATATTTAACTCCGTACGTAATTGTAGAATTGGTTCATGCCATCTCAAAGAGTTTCGTGTCTTTCTCTTGTGGCAGAGTTGACTCACCTGAAAAAGTTGAAAGCTCTGGATCTAAGTGACAATCAATTTTCTGGCTCAATGGAAGGCAAACTTGTTTTCTTATCCTTTTATTAGAAATGGAGATGAATATAATTCTGACAATGATCATTTTTTTAGTTACAATGTTTCGGCCTTTATTTATTATAGAACTACAAGTTTTGACAAGCTTGGAACGGCTGAATTTGGGAGGAAACAGATTTAATGGCTCCATACGAGGTAGCATCTACAGCATTTAACACTGTATTTTGTACCGTAATTGTTGAGCTGGTTCAGGCCATCTAAAAGAGTTTCGTGCTTTGTGTATTTGTCTTGTGGTAGAGTTGACTAACCTGAAAAACCTGAAAGCTTTGGATCTAAGTTACAATTGGTTTTCTAGTTCCGTGTTATTGCAAGGCAAGTTCGGTTGTTTTATTTATCTTTCTTAACTTTCTTTTATTAGGAATGAAGATGAATATATCTTATTTACATTCCGACAATCATCATTTTGGCTTTTACTTTATTTCAGAACTAAAAGACATGAAAAGCTTGGAACTGCTGAATCTGAGAGGAAACAGTTTCAATGGCACCATGCCAGGTATTTTTTTACTTTAACAGATTAAAACCGTGCATAACTTTAGAATTGGTTTATGCCATCTAAAAGATCATCATATCCATATTAGATAGAGGTGCCATGCTTGGAATATAACATTTCACATGTGATTTTTCAAGAGGCATTCAGTTACATATGTAACATTTTTTCTCACTGTCTTGTTGTTTTCTAAACTATCTTTTGCAGTAGTCTGTGAAATGAAGAATCTGCAGGAGCTCGATTTCAGTGGAAACCATTTTGTAGGCCAGATTCCTCTTTGTTTAGGTAGCTTGAAAAAGCTACGAGTTCTTGACCTCTCATCCAACAAAATAAGTGGAAATCTGCCATCTAGTTTCAGTGGACTCGGGTCCCTCGAATATCTATCGTTATTAGATAACAACATCACAGGTTTATTCTCGCTTGGTCCACTCACCAACCTTACAAAGCTTAAGGTGTTCAAACTTGTACCAACATCTGGTATGGTACAAGTAGACATACAGACTGCTTGGCACCCAAAATTTCAACTGGTTGTTCTTGTACTACAATTTTGCGGATTGGATAAGATCCCTTCCTTTCTTTCGTATCAGAAGAGGTTGCGTCTGGTTGATCTATCCAACAACAAATTATCCGGAAGCACTCCTACCTGGCTGGTAGTGAATAATCCAGAACTTCAAGGCTTGTTCTTGCAGAATAATTCATTCAGTATCTTTCTTTTGCCTACAATAGTGAGGAATAGTTTGAAGGTTTTTGATTTTTCAGCAAATAATATTAGCGGGCTGCTCCCTGATAACATTGGTCGCGCACTTCCGAATCTGGTACATATGAATGGCTCCAATAATTGTTTCCAAGGGCATTTTCCATCGTCAATGGGTGAGATGAAGTATATTTCGTTCTTGGATCTGTCTTACAACAACTTTTCTGGGAAGCTACCTACAAGTTTTTTCACGGGTTGTTCTTCACTAAATTCTCTGAAGCTCTCTCACAACAGATTTAATGGCCATTTTCTTCCAGAAAAAACAAGCTTCACTTTGCGAGAGTTGAGAATAGATAACAACTTATTTTCCGGGGAGATTGGAGTTGGTTTGCTTAGCTCGACTATGTTGGATACACTTGACATGTCCCACAATTGTCTCACAGGTACTATCCCAAGTTGGATAACTGAGTTAGCTTCATTGGATCACTTACTGTTATCAAACAATTTTTTACGAGGAAGAATACCACCTCGCCTGCTAGACATTGAGTATCTCGACCTTTCTGGCAACCAATTTTCTGGAGCCCTACCGTCACGTGTTAATAATGCTGGTGTGACTGGGAATATATTGTTCCTACACAACAACAATTTCACAGGGCCAATTCCGGGCACACTACTGGAAACTGTTCAGATACTTGATCTTCGGAACAATAAACTTTCTGGGAGTATCCCGCAGTTTGTCGATCTCGAGACCATAATTATTCTTTTGTTGAAGGGGAACAAATTATCAGGATCTATTCCAAACCAACTATGTGCTCAGTGATTTCATACCTTCATGCCTTTATAAGTTATCATCCAGAAGAGAAGACCCAAAATACTGGGGAAGATCTGACACAGGCAATTCTTATGGATCTGGGTGGGAAATTTACAGAACAACTTTAGTGGTAGAGGGCATTACACTCCCCTATATTATCTCTCAAGATTTTGAAATCAAATTTACCGTGAAGCAAAGGTACGAGTCTTATATTGGAAGATCGGGAGTACTTGATCATATGTATGGGTTTGATCTGTCAAACAATGCATTAATTGGTGTTATCCCAGCAGAGCTTGGAAACCTCTCAAAGCTAAAAACCATGAATCTATCTCATAATTTCTTGTCGAGTTCCATACCATCCAGCTTCTCCAATCTGAAGGCTATTGAGAGCCTTGATCTTTCCTACAACAAGTTACAAGGAAGCATTCCTCACCAACTAACCAGTCTTGTCTCTCTTTCTGCGTTCAATGTATCTTACAACAATTTATCAGGAATCATTCCACAAGGAAGACAATTCAACACCTTCGACGAGAGTAGATACTTAGGCAATCCTCGTCTGTGTGGACCACCGACCAATAGAATTTGTGATGCTACAAAGAGCTCAGAGGAAGAAGATAATGTAAGAGAAGAAGAAGACGATGAAGTTGTTCTTGACATGTTGGCCTTTTATGTTAGTACGGCCTCAACGTATGTGGCTGTGTTGATAGGTATTTTGGCAATTATGTGCTTTGATTGTCCTTGGCATCGAGCTTGGCTTTGCATTGTCGATGCTTTCATCGCCTTTGCAAAAAGTTTGTTGCTTTAAAATCCTTTCGGCTCAGTTTTTGGTGTATTTTTATCCGAGCAAAAAAATATATTCACTGTGTTTCTGCAACTATATGTGCTTTGGATTCCTATCCAAATTTGTGCTTTCTCCCTCTAACATGTCTCAGAGAGAGAAATGTCTTTGTTTTTTCTATTGTTTTCGATGATAAGCGGATTCTTTAGACGGATTTATTCTCTTCCACTTGTCGGATAATATATTTTGGTTTGTTTCATCTTTTTGTTTGTTTAGTTGTTTTAGTTTTAGTTCCATGTACTGGGTTTTTATCTTTAAAAAACCAGTGTTTGATTTCGATCTTCTTCACATGTGCTTAATTCTTTTTTATTAAGAGTAATTCTTACTTTGGCCAATAGATTGGGTCTATGGAGTCAAGTTTCTTTTGAAAAATGGGTTTAAGTTTTTGATTTGATCTTGATAGAGTAGAGACAGATCTAGTAGAGTATCAACTTTAGGGTCAAATCCTCTCTCTTTTGTGTAAATTCCATGTTAATTATGGTGAAATCAAGTTCGATTCAAGCTTTTTGGGATCTAGGCATGTATCAATTATCTCTTTCTCCAAAATCCTGTTAAAGACTAAAAAATCATTGCAAATAGAAGGTTAGAGATGAAGTAGTCTCATCGCTGATGAGGGAGGTGTGCCTGACATCGGTTTTGAAAAAAGCGGTGATAGCAATGAGGTGTTCAGAGAAGGTTCCAGTTTACTTATTCGTAAACTAAAAACTGATGTTTAATCTTATCGTATCACTTCACGTCTAGTTACTGGGCCCTTGTGGGTTCTAGCCTTCCATTTATCTGACCGTGTTGATAGGCATTATTGTACTTCTGTGCTTTGATTCCTCTTGCCTCATGGCTCCGCACTATCGATGCCTTCATAGCTCAGCAAAGACTATGTTTCCTAAAGATCATTTTAGCTTAATATGGAATCTTCTCTCACCATATAGTTTCTAGGTGTTTTAAGTGTTTTAGCCTGATACACAGGTTTTAAATCCTATTTTCCTACTGCAAGTGCATAGCAAACGAAGTAGTACTAAGGGGTCGAATCCCACAAAGACAAAGTATCACACTATGGTTTTATAAGCTAGATTTAAAACTAAGACAGATCAAGATTGTTTGGGTAACAAGTAAACAAATTCAAACAATGAGATAAACTATATAAAGCAAGCGTTAAGTCAAGGAGTTTCGCAGGAAATTCAGAGCAAAGATCAAACAACTATTCATGACACAATTAAGCACAAGTCTAGAACTCAAACATAGATATAATATCAATCCACTCTCATGGCATCAATAACTTTGTCTAACGACCTAGAATCCTTAAAATCACAAACAAACATTAACAGCAGGTTTGATTTGTTCACAATTCACCTATACATCTACTCTCGCAGGTATAGGATAAATTGTTCACCAATGTTTCTTCTAACAACCTAGCAACTCTCGCTGTCTAAGCTAACCTAAAATCGTGAATCAAGTGATCAATTCAGTTCAAGCATTAAGATTAACAAGAGGTGAAGACTATCGATTTATAACCATGTTTGTGTTTAATCCATTAGCTCATGAACTCCTTTGAAATCCTTAATCTAACTATAAGATCTACTCAGACATGAAATAACAAAACATATCAATTGAATTAAAAGAATGCATTAATAATAAAGCACATATTAAGAGAGTTCAGAATTCTTCTCAAGGTGCTACAAAGAATTTTCTCCCAAAAATAATACAAGTAGGAAGCTCTTAGAAGACTTGAAAACTAAAGCTAAATGTACAAGATATTAAAAACCTAAAACTAAAGGGAATATATAATCAGGTCTTCATAGGTGGATGCTCCTCTTTTTTCGCCACTAGGATTAGGTCAAATCGACTTTCTTTATTTGTCTCCGGATGTGCGAGCAGGTGCTTGCTGGTGGCTAAAAGTCGGGACCATGTGTTCGCTGGTTGAACTTGGTAATACTTCACACGATTCACCTTCTTTTCTTTAATTCTGGTTTTTTTCTGATCCAAAGGCTCCAACTGCTCCAAACTCCATAACAGCTTCACAACTACCTAAAATCACTTGAAACATACTCAAAAAACTCTAGAAAAGGGTTAGATACTAAGGTTAGTATGGGTCAAAATCGCAACATATCATTGCCTCAAGTAACTCTACCAATAAGGTCTACTTTTTTCAAGAGTGTCAAAGTTTAAAATGATCTAATTTCTAAGGATAAAAGGCTTTGTAATAGGATTAGAAAAGGAAATACTAATCCCTATATATATGATCTACGAGTTATAGAGATCAGTAAGCACAAACATGTATGTTTAGTTTTGAGCTATTTTCTAAACATCAATAAAGAGAGCAAGTTCTTTATATATCTGTGTGTGTTTTGTGACTTTATTTGGTATCAGAGCCAGGTTATAGGTTCCTGGTGAAGCAATGTTCGATCTGAGATCATGGAGGGAATGAAGCTTGTAACAGAGTCTGAAGACTCTGTATCTTCAGCTGTACGATGTCCAATGCTCAGCAAGAGTAACTACACCGTATGGGTGATGCGAATGAAAGTTGTCCTTCGTGCACATGAAGTATGGGAAACGATTGAACCTGGATTGAAAAGTGACAAGAAGAACAGTGTCGCTACAGCTCTCTTGTTCCAATCCATACCCGAGAATCTCATTCTTCAGATTGGAGAACTAGATTCTCCGACCAAGCTTTGGGAAGGAATCAAAGCGAGACACGTAGGAGCAGATCATGTTAAGGAAGCTCGACTTCAGACGTTAATGGCTGAATTTGACAAGTTGCAGATGAAGGAGACAGAAACAATCGATACCTTCACGGGAAAGCTATCAGAGATTGCTTCAAAATCTTCATCCCTAGGTCAAACGATGGATGAGCCAAAACTTGTGAAGAAGTTTCTATCAAGTCTGCCTCCTGTCAAGTATATTCATATTGTCGCCTCCCTAGAACAAGTTCTCGATTTAAACGAGACAGCCTTCGAAGACATAGTAGGGAGACTCAAAGCATATGAAGAAAGAATACTTGCATCAAAACCTCAAGCAAAGACCGAAGATCAAGAAACTCTCTTGTTTTCAAATTCAAACGAAAACAAAGGAAAAGGACAAAGCAAGGATCGGGGAAAAGGAAAAGGTCATGAGCGAGGTCAGGGTCAAGGGAAAGACAATTCCCAAGACCGAAATAAGGAGAAAAGAGATAAATCAGAGATAACATGTTTTCGGTGTAATAAGAAGGGACACTTTGCCTCTGTCTGTCCCACCAGAAAACAAAAGAACAAAGAGCTCAACAAAAACGAAACAGAGGAGGCTGATTCATCCCTCTTTATGCATGAGCTCATCTTTCTTAACGAAAGCAAAGTGATGCCAAAGAAATACGAGACAACAAAGAAGGAAGAAGGTGTCTGGTACTTAGACAATGGCGCAAGCAATCACATGACTGGTGTGAAATCGTTTTTCTCTGAAATTAATGAGAACATCAAAGGCAATGTCAAATTTGGAGATGAGTCTCGAGTAGACATCCATGGAAAAGGATCCGTTCTGTTCCAAGCTAAAACAGGAGAACATAAGCTCCTAAAAGATGTCTACTATATACCAGAATTGAAGAGTAATATCTTGAGTCTAGGACAAGCCACCAAGCAAGGATGCGAAGTTAGAATGAAGGACGACTACCTAACTTTAAAGGATCCGAATGGAAGGCTACTAGAAAAAGTATTCAGAACTCCTAATAGACTCTACAAGATTAAACTTAAAGTCGGAGAACCTGTTTGCCTGCTCAGAAAGCTCGACGAAGATTCATGGAAGTGGCATGCAAGACTCGTCATGTCAGCTTTGGTACCATGAGTTTGATGGCAAAACAACAAATGGTTCACGGCTTACCAGAGCTCCATGGAGAAAAATAAATATGTGAATCCTGCTTGGTCGGAAAACAGATTCGTCAGAGTTTTCCGAAAGCGACAGCATTCAGAGCATCAAAACCACTGGAGCTCCTACACGCTGACTTGTGTGGACCAATCTCACCAGCCATGCTCTCTCAAAATCGGTATGTTTTCGTGATAATAGATGATTATACGAGATATATGTGGTTGATTTTGATGAAGGATAAGAGCAATGCTTTTGAGAAGTTCAAAGCATTCAAGACACTTGTTGAGAAGGACTACAACAAGATGATTATGACACTACGTACAGACAGGGGAGGAGAATTCACTTCGGATGAATTCCAAGGCTTTTGCAGAAAGCATGGGATCAAGAGACATCTCACTGCTCCTTACACTCCACAGCAAAACGGAGTTGTCGAAAGGAGAAACAGAATGTTAATGGAGATGACAAGAAGTATGCTCAAAGCAATGAACATACCAAACTACTTATGGGGAGAAGAAGTTTGTCACTCCACATACTTGATCAACCGTGTACCCACCAGAGCTCTGAAAAATCAGACTCCCTACGAGTGTCTTAAGGAGAGAAAACCCAATGTTGAACATCTGAGAGTTTTCGGCTGTCTAGCTTACGCAAAGATTGATTCAACTCAACTTAAAAAGCTTAACAATCGATCTCAGACCCTTGTTCACCTCGGCATTGAATCAGGTTCAAAGGCATACAGACTCTACAATCCAACCATAAGGAAAGTCATTGTCAGCCGTGACGTGATTTTTAATGAGAAGGCTTGTTGGAATTGGAAGGGAGCTGAACAAGAAGCACAAGGAGAACCTGGTATGTTTCGATTAACTTGGGGAGAAGTTATAGATGATGGACAAGGTCCATTCATCATAAGCAACACTCAAGACGAGAGCGACTCTGAAATTGAAACAGAACAACACCAAGAAAACGAGACCGAAGAAGAAGCTGAGATTAATGTTGATAATCAAACGGCTCAAACTCCAGAAGAGAATGAACTCCGACGTTCAATACGACAATCTAACCCACCAGCTTATCTCGATGATTATGTTTTAATGGCAGATCTCGAGTGTGAGATTCTCCTTCTATCTCTCAATGACGAGCCATACAATTATCAAGAAGCAAGAGAAAGAAAAGAGTGGATGATTGCATGTTCTGAGGAGATTGATTCCATAAACAAAAACAAAACATGGAAACTAGTTGACAAACCAGTTGGAGTGAAAGTAATCGGCCTCAAATGGGTGTTTAAAATCAAAAGGAATGCAGATGGCTCAATTAACAAGTTTAAAGCAAGACTTGTTGCCAAAGGATATGTGCAACAATCAGGGATTGATTTCGATGAAGTCTTTGCACCTGTAGCTCGTATAGAGACTATAAGACTGTTAATTGGTTTAGCCGCTGCTGAAGGATGGGAGATCCATCACCTTGACGTAAAGACCGCATTCTTACATGGAGAATTAAACGAAGAAGTTTATGTGTCTCAACCTGAAGGATTTGAAAAGAAGGGAGAAGAAAGTAAAGTTTTCAAACTCTTTAAAGCGCTATACGGCTTGAGACAAGCTCCAAGAGCTTGGAACACTAAACTTGATCAGATTTTAAAAGGTCTGAAGTTCAAAAAGTGTTCTAAGGAAAGCTCTGTTTATCGAAAGGAGGAAGGAGACAATCTTCNTAGGAAAGCTATGTTTATCGAAAGGAGGAAGGAGACAATCTTCTCCTTGTTGCAGTTTACGTTGATGATCTGTTTGTTACTGGAAATACATTGAAAATCATCAAGGAATTCAAAGCCGGAATGTCTTCGAAATTTGAGATGTCTGATCTTGGTAAGCTCACATACTACCTCGGTATAGAAGTGAAGCAAAGTTCAGAAGGCATTGAGATCAAACAAGAAGCATACGCTCGCCGAATCCTAAAGGAAGCAGGATTAGACACTTGCAATCCGACTCAAATACCTATGGAGTTTGGTTTAAAGTTGTCAAAAGCACAAGAGGAACCTGAGATCGATGCTACATTGTATCGAAGGAGAATTGGCTGTTTAAGGTATCTCTTGCATACGAGACCTGATCTAGCTTTTTCGGTTGGGATCCTAAGTCGTTATNCATCCTAAGTCGTTATATGCACTCTCACGAGAGTCTCACGGTAACGCCTTAAAACAAGTTCTTCGCTATCTACAAGGAACTCTGAGTTATGGTTTATTCTTCAAGCATGGAGGAGCAAGGAAACTCAGTGGTTATAGTGACAGCAGTCACAATATAGATGAAGACGACGGGAGAAGCACAACCGGACATGTGTTCTACTACGGACAAACACCAATAACTTGGTGTTCACAAAAGCAAGAAACAGTTGCTTTATCATCGTGCGAAGCCAAGTTCATGGCCACAACAGAAGCAGCGAAACAAGCGATCTGGCTTCAGGACTTGCTAAGTGAAATAACAGGAAAGAAGAGTGAAAAGATGGTCTTGTACGTGGACAACAAGTCCGCCATTGCACTAACTAAGAATCCTGTTTTTCACCGTCGAAGTAAGCATATTCATAAGCGATATCACTTCATCCGGGAATGCATTGAAAGTAACTACACTGAAGTTGAGCATATTCCCGGAGAAGAACAATGTGCAGACTATCTAACTAAAGCCCTAGCAAGAATCAAGTTCAAGACAATGAGAGATCTGATCGGAGTTCAAGACCTCAATGGAAATGACTTGAAGCTTAAGGGGGTGAATGTTGGATAAGCTTCGACATTAAGAGTCTTCCTATATCAGCCTAGATTAGGAAGAGACTCTCATTGTAATCCTAGTAGAAATAGAAGGATCTAATTCCTAAGGATAAAAGGCTTTGTAATAGGATTAGAAAAGGAAATACTAATCCCTATATATATGATCTACGAGTCATAGAGATCATTAAGCACAAACATGTATGTTTAGTTTTGAGCTATTTTCTAAACATAAATAAATAGAGCAAGTTCTTTATATACCTGTATGTATTCTGTGACTTTAATACAACATTTCAGTGGAAGAAAAAAACGATAATATTATAGGTGTTTTCTGCAAAGACCTCGACTTGTCTTATAAACTAATTGTCAAACTAAATAAACATTTGATTTAAAGTCTGATGGACGCAAGATATATAATACGTACGATATTATGGGTGTTTTCTGCAAAGAGCCAAAGACCTTGACTTGTTGTATTCAATAATTTTCATTTGCCAGCATTCATAAGACTTTGACCAGTGGTCGCAATGGCTAAATCAGTTAAAGTAAAATGGTCAACACTTTATGGGTTTGACCGGTCGAGCTCAACAAAGCCATCATTTTCAGCATGTTCATCACCTTAACTCAGAGATAATGTCAAGGATGTACTTTCGTTGACACAGATAGAACCCCACAGAGCTTCGAGCGACTTCAATCCCGAGAAAGTATTTCAACAAACCCAGATCCTTCATATGGAAGCAAGAACTCAAATACTCTTTGAAAGCAACAATAATCTCAGGTGAAGTACCGCTAATAATCAAGTCGTCGACGTAGACGAGAACATGCAGGCGTACGACCCCATCAACAAAGATAAATAGAGAATAATCCGCAGTATCTTGAACGAAACCATAACCCGTTAAAGCTTCCGTGAGTTTTGCAAACCAGCATCGAGGAGCTTGGCGAAGTCCATACAAAGCCTTATGAAGACGACAGACTTGAGACGAATCAGAAGTACGAAAACCCGGTGGAAACTTGATATACACTTCTTCATCCAAGTCACCATGAAGAAAAGCGTTGTGAACATCCATTTGATGGACTTCCCAATCTCGAGACGCAGCAACTTGCAGAAACGTACGCACACTCACCATCTTGCAAACCGGAGCAAACGTTTCTTCATAATCAACTCCTTCAGTCTGATTGTTACCCAAGA
>OVBB01000168.1:27753-39166 GCA_900406415.1 Isatis lusitanica
GTACCTCTTTCTTCCAATGCATCAATCTCTCCTCGAACCGCATCTCGCCATCGCTCATCCTCAAATGCTTCGGCATACGTGAGAGGAATGTGACCGGCAGTAACAGCAGCTAAGAATGCCTGGTGCTGCCGCGAGAAACGATTACAGTTGACATAATCATCAATAGGATACCACACAGAATCTACAAAATCACTGTCAGATCCGTCTTTCGTTGTATTCAAAACATAATCGAAGAGACGCGTGGATGGGAGTTTGGTTCGATGACCTCGACCAAGCTCAGGCTCAGGAGCAGCGTCCTGACTAACATCCGGTACAGTTATAGGAGAAGAGCTAGTGTCGCCATTGTCTAGAACTGGAGACGATGGAGAGCTCAGGGATGACAGATGCTCGGTAGGAGAAGAAAGATCAGCTGAGGAGACCTCCAACGAAGGAACCGGAGTCGTTGGTGGTGATAAGACCTCAGAAGAATCAGATGCAGTAGATAAAAACAGAGCTTCATCTGCTTCATCACTGACAGTAGGATCAAACTCAATCGGTGAGGACGATGGTAGAGACTGTGATGAGGAAGCAGGAAGAGCAGTCGTAGCAAACGGAAACTCAGACTCGCAGAAAACCACGTCGCGAGACACAGATATCTTCCCATTTGTAAGATCATAGATGATCCACCCTTTTTGACCAAAGGGATAACCCAAAAATACAGAGCGAGTACCACGCGGAGCAAACTTATCACCTCCGTGATGCTGATTGTGTACATAACACAAACAGCCCATAACTCGCAAATGATTCAAAGGAGGGAGATGATCGTAGAGTAGCTCGTAAGGCGATTTTCCATGTAGAACAGCAGACGTGTCCGATTGATGAGATAACAAGCTGTGAGTACACAATAACCCCAAAACTCAACCAGAAAGTGTGCCTGAAAACGCAAAGCCCGAGCAACGTTAAGAATGTGTCGATGTTTCCTCTCAGCTCAACCATTCTGTTGCGGAGTCCTTACGCAAGAGGTTTCATGCACAATGCCCTTTTCTTTGAAGTACTCACGTAGACATAGGAATTCAGACCCATTATCACTCCTTATTGTTTTGACTTGCCGATTAAATTGTCATTCAACAAACGCCACAAAATTCTGCAAAGTAGTCCGAGTCTTTGATTTGTCAGGCAACAGAAAAATCCAGAGAGCTCTAGAAAAATCATCAACGACAGTCAGAAAATAGCGTGAACTGCAGAGAGCTGGTGTCCTATATGGACCCCATAAATCACAGTGAACTAACTCAAAAACCGCTGATGTTTTATTAGAACTTAGAGGAAAAGAATCCCTTAACTGTTTTGCACGGATACAAATATCGCAAGATTTCGACTCAAAACTAAAACGACTAGTAAAATCCGGTAAACTCATCATCTCCATAGCTCCCTTAGCCGGATATCTGAACCGCTGATGCCACAACTCTTCAGATTGTTTATCTTGGATTTGTGTCATCGCAGCAAACACCACCGTGCAGAAGAAATAGAGACCATTCTGCTCAAGGCCCGCTCCAATCAGGGTTTGCGTGATGCGGTCCTGAATAACACAAATCCTGTCAGACATCTGTACTATACAACCTCGATCCTTGGCAAGCTGAGATACAGAAAGCAGATGACAATCTAAACCATCCACAAAAAGAACATTAACCAACTGCAGTGAAGGACCAAGAGAAACTTTTCCGTGTTTAGTAGCCAGTGCAAATCGGCTATCAGGAAGTTTTATGCGAATAGGATGTATATCAGTTACATAAGTGAGAAACGCAAAAGTTCCTGTCATATGATTAGATGCACCAGAGTCAATGATCCATAAGTCAAACGGAGACATACCTGAAAGTCGTGTATGACCATCAGAGGTGCGATCGTTGAGCATGTTAACCAGAGACCTCCATTGCTGATCATTCAATCCCGTAAAGCCAACCCGATCAGCATCTGTGATGGCAGAGTTTGCAGAAACCACAGGAGAGACACTGACATGATTAGCTCGTCCAGGAAGAGACGAGGTTGCCTGAGATTGACGATCAGAGGTGACATCATTGGAATGATTTTCTGATTTCGGGCTTAAATCCGAGAGTTGGAAACGAGGACGATGTCCCCACCAATGAGGGTAACCAATTTTTTGGAAGCAATGAGCAGCCAAATGACCGGTACGGCCACAGAGGTTGCAGACGGCAGAAGGATCTCGAAGCTCTGATTGTTGGCGTGGTCGAGAAGACGTGGAGGAAGCGTGCACAGCAAAACTTGCAGCTTCAGGGTGGTCGTCAATCATACGACTCTCGCGTTTTGACTCCTCGTCTTGAACAACAACTTGATAGGCCTCATCGAGAGAAGGTAGGGGATCCCGAGACAGCAAAGACGACTTGACAGCACCAAACAGAGATTCATCAAGTCCCATCAAAAACTGATGAAGTTTGTCTTCCTCCCGCTCTTTTGCGATTTCTTCGACGGTTTTGGCTCGTTGGAAATCCGCCAAGCTTGTCCAAAGTTTGGTGAGCTTTTGGTTGCAGTTAGCCAGCTCTGTTTTCAGACGTTGGACTCTTTGTCCATTCTTCACCGAGAATCTCTTCTGAATGTGCACCCATAGATCATGAGCCACTTCATGATGAGATAGCGAGCTGCTAAGGTCCGGCGCGATGGTAAGTTTGATCCACGAAACCACCATGGCGTTGTTAGCCCACCAATCTTCCAAGTCTTCTGAATCAGATGAAGGTTGTGGGATTGTTCCGTCTGCAAACCCAAACTTCTTCCTCGCACGTAAAGCAAGATGCAAGTTCAAAGACCACTCATCATAATTCGGACCTTGAAGTTCTGGCTTCGATATTATCGCACCGGGATTGTCTCCCGAGAAGATGTCGTAAGGGTCAATTCGCCGGCGACCCTCAGAACGAATCTTAGATGTAACAATGGAACCATCTTTCATACCACTAGATTCCTCTCCAGCCATCGAACAAGAACAACTTTGTCAGTGTTATGAACGAAGAAGAGAAACAGAGAAAATAGAGGATCAAAAACAGCCGCCTAATCAATTTAGGTAGTGCTCTGATACCATGTAAAAACCTAGTAAGGTGTAAAAGGTTTTCTCATTGATTTACATCGATCGTACAATGTATATATACTTGTTTACAAGTCGGAAAGTTTACATAACAGAATCCCGAAAATAAGGTAAGTCGAGATATGAGTATATGTCTCTCAATAACCTATTTAATTATATTAAATAAAAAACTTAAATTTAAAGAAATTGGAGAAGAAAGAGAGTGTAAAATTAATGAGAACATGCAGAACCTTATGGCACAATCAAGTAAGGAAATTGTGTTGGTTTTGTTAATTATTCAAATGACCCAACTCAGTATTTCGTGGTATACGTATATGGGTCTTAAGCCACACACATATCAATATATCATCAGATTGTGGTGAACGACGATAGCGATTACTCACCCTACGAGTGTCACACGTCTTTTTTTTGGTTGAATTCTTATAACCGTGGATGTATTTGCCTTGAATTTCACACTCCCAAATTGCTTTTCTTTTTTCGATCGGATTTGCAATGGAAGAAGGGAAGCTTTTCTTGGTCCAATTCTTGATATGGGTGATATTACTGTTGGGGCAGCTAAATGGATACGAAAGCTGCACTGAAAAAGAAAGAGGAGCTTTGTTGGAGCTCAAGAGATACATGGTCTCAACAACAACTGTACTGGAACGATGTCCTCCCTACTTGGACTACCTGGACTAATGACAGAAAGAGTGACTGCTGCCGCTGGAGAGGTGTTGCGTGCAATCGTACCAGCAGGCGGGTTATCGAGCTCACACGATATCACAAATCTCTTAACCCTGTAGTTCTTTCCGGATGTGTGACCAAAAAGATAAGTGCATTTTAGTGACATAGATAGCTAAATCAATTCTTTTTAACCTCTCTCACATATGTTTCCATATATATACCAAAAATCGGGATGATACAAATTTTCTCATTATTTTTTCGAAATGAAGCTGTTTGTGAACAACATAACATTTTATGTATGAGAAGCTGTTTGTGAAATGAAGAACTTGCTGGAGCTTGATATCAGTGAAAATCATTTTGCTGGCCAACTTCCTCTTTGTGTAGGTAGCTTAAAAGGCTACAGGTTCTTGATCTCTTATCCAACCAATTAAGTGGAAATCTACCATATAGTTTATCGTGGTAGCATTGATTCCCTCGATTATTTGTCATTGTGAGATAACAACTTCACAGGGCTATTATTCTCGCTCTATCCACTCCCTAACCTCACAAAGCTCAAGGTGCTTAAATTTTCATCAACATCTCATATGGTACAAGTAGAGATAAAGAGTAGTTGAAAGCCAAAATTTCAACTGAGCGTTCCGTTTCTTTCTTGTATACCCAAAGAACTTGCGTCTTGTTGATCTATCAAGAAACAGATTATCAGGAAACTCTCCCACCTGGTTTTTGGTGTATATGAGTGGTTTTGTGTAGGTGGTATGAGTTCTTACTTGAGAATCCAATAGAATTTCGAAGATCTCAAGACTTAGATCTTTAACTTTCTCTAAAAAGGCTTCATAATCGTGTGAAACAGATGGACATGCAAGTTTTTATCTAAAGAGGGAAAAGATGTTTTAATTAAATTGGTAACAAGTACATTACCCAATCATGTAATGTCATACCTTGGTTATCTAAATGGATGACTACTAAACTCACAAGTATGGTAACTCTATTTTAGTGGAGTTCCAAAATGAGTCCTATCATCAAAATTACCATTTGCAGCTTCACGGACAACACCTCCAAAATGGTCATTCTCTGTATTTCGATCATGCATCTTCTCAGCCTCTGTGATTTCCAACTAATTTAGACTTGGACAATAACTTCACAATCATCTCCCTCAACACTTTCACTAGACTTGATAATCGCTTCTTTATTCCCACCTTTTCACCATCAGATTCAACTTCTTCACTACTATGTTTCCTTAAAATCATTTCAGCCTAATATGGAATCTTCTCTCACCATATAGTGTTTCAGCCTTAAGTAACTCCACCAATTATGTCTATGTTTTTTAAGAGTATCAAAGGTAAAAAGTTGTCATTCTTCTGTTTGTTAAAAGCTCTATACTGTTTGTTTTTAAAAATAACATGAAGCAGAAAATAAATTAAAAATCATTTCAGCCCAGAGTTGATTTGTTTAGTTGTTTTACTCTGTCTATATGTTTCGGTTTGTTGTTGGTTCGGACCTTGATACCAATTATGAAACACAAGACTATTCAGTGGGAAACACACATATAATACGATATTATGGGTGTTTATCTGCAAAGACCTTGACTTGTCTAATCAAATACTTTTCAGAACCAGAAGATAATTAAACATTTGATTTAGAGTCTGATCGACGCAAGACTTACCTATGGGGACCCTTTCATGTTGTCGGCAATTTGATAAAACTCTCAGAAAGTGTACGTTCAACACCTTATGGGTTTGACCGATCAAGCTCATCAAACCCATCATCGTCAGCATGTTCAACGAGTTTCAGGATTGGAATGGCTAAATCAGCTTTTACAAGTTTCTGGGTATAGTTCGGTTACAGGCAGGATGGAATTAGTGAACAGGTGTGGGGACAAGAAGATTCTCAGTTTTTAAAGAAACAGTGGTGATATAACATGTGTATGCGAGTTTGTGTGGAAGTGTTTCGGTAATTCTTATGCAGCAGATTGGGAAGAAACAGCTTTGGCTTATTGCCAATTTGCCAGAACTATCTCGGTTGGTCGTTAAACCATTATAAAGCTTAGACCTTGCTCCTTGGCACGTGATGCCTCGTCCGTGTCAGATAATAATTTCTATCATTTATTTTTTTTATTTTTTTCATACCTATAAATTTAAGAGATGTAAAACAAAAAAAACTCTGTTGCCGGGACTCGAACCCGGGTGAGAGCCGAGTATCCTGACCAGCTAGACTAGTCAACGGATTGTTGTTAGTGATGAGATATGGCCAACTAGGCGTGCACACCACTTTTTCGGTCTTTATATGATCAAAAACACACTACTTTTCAAACCTAATATATAACACTTTTTCGGTGTGTAATGATGGTTTGCCCATAAAAAAACTTTTCAATGGCATTTAGGTTCTGACACTATTTTTTTATTACTCCCGCGGCTAGTCCGATCAAATTATTATCAACAATATCTCAGAAGTTGTAAACCTCATTCTCTCCTCTCAACTGTTCATCTTCTTCGTAAACACAGACAAATTTTTCTCTCCACTTGCGACCGTACCCCAAAATCACTTCGTCACCTCAATATCCGCCTCCTTCGTCATCCTCTCACTCTCTCTTCACTGAATCGGGTTTACGCTTATTATTACCCGCTCGTTTACTTCTACGCGCTTTCTCTCTCATTGCCGCTTCCGGAATCTCGTTGTCGTACTTATGTAACCTCTATAATCTTCTAATTTTTAATTTAGTTCGGTTGGGTCCTCAAAATTTCCACAATTGCGGATGTCCTTAACATGCTTTAGGGTTTCTAAGGTTTCGATTCATATTTACGACCCCGATTGTTTTTGTCTTCTACCTTGATTTCCTTCTAGTTTAGTAAATTTGAACCTTTACTACTACTCTTCTTACTGAGAATCTGTTTTTTTGTTTATTGTATTCTAAAGCTTTGGTTTTTTGTATCCTTCCTTACTTTCCTTGCATGCATTGTTCAACATTATATTCATTTCATACTGTACAATTATTATGTACCCGCTGTTATTTCTACCCATATTTTCTTATTCCTAGTGAAATTTAGAATTTATACTCAGTTTTCGTCATTCGCTTGATTGATTGCTTTTCTGTTACTGGTAATGTTGAATTATCTTCGTTAACTATTCTGATACTAGTTTTTTTTGTTTAGGGTTTAGATTATTCCTTGGGTTCACTAATCCTAGGATTTAGAGTTTAGTTTTTATCTACATTCTAAATATTACTGCACTAAATAAGTGTAAGTGTTGGTTACCAACTTACCATGTACTATTTCTGGTAATATATATCGCTAATCGTTTATATCATAAAATATGATATAGTTGGTTACCAACTTACCATGTACTATTTTTGGGTTCATTGATTATTGTTTATTGTTTATGATACAGTTGGGTTCACTAATCCAATGTTAGGGTTTAGTTTTGGTTTCAGTGTTTGGGGTTTAGGGTTTAGGGTTTGGGGTTTAGGGTATCCTTGGGTTCACTAATACCCTATAGGGTTTAGTTTTTGTTGTATGACTTACATTTTATATTCGAGTGTAGGCTATATTTTTAAACATTATAATTTTTTTGTTACATGTTTTATGTTTTATTGTTGCCGGCAATTGATTAATGTACATATGAGAATTGAATTCACAATTCAATATATTTATGTTAATGTATGTTTCGGAAAAAAACAATTCAAACTGATATTAACACTACTCTTTTGGTTCACTGATTATTGTTTATTGTTGATGACACACTTGGATTCACTAATCCAAGGTTAGGGTTTAGTTTTGGTTTCATTGTGTAGGGTTTAAGGTTTATGGTTTAGGGTTTGAGGTTTAGGGTTTAAGATACCCTTGGGTTCACTAATACCTTATGGGGTTTAGTTATTGTTGTATGGTTTACTTTTTATATTTGAGTTGGGCATTTTGGATTCCACTATTTTGGACCATTTTTTTGTTGCTGGTAAAGAATAAAACATTGTTGTTTTTGAGGATGAAATTTTACGTGAAGCAAACTTGGAGGACCTGATGAGGATTGTGTTACTGCTTCCGGCTTGTGTTTTGAATGTTTTGCGTTCACCTATGCTACTTGTATCGATCAAATGTGCTTAGTACCATTAGTGTAGCCTAATTTTATGGTCTTATGTATTTTTTATGTAATGTTAACTTGTCGGTAATACTACTCATGTTTTTGGTTATATTAAGTTGCAACATTCAATTCATGTTTTAGAAAAGCTCATTCACTAGAGGAGGTTGTTAGGGTTGCTGAGGTTATTGTTGACCAGATACAATTAATGGGAACCCCCGGTTTACTACCACATGAAGGAATGGTTCGGTTTCGACAAATGCTTGGATGCATGTTGGATTGTATTACTTCTTTCGGCCTGTATTTTGAATGTTTTTCTTTCACCTATTGTACCCGTATCGCTGAATTGTGCTAAGCAACATGAAAGTTTTCCATTATATCATTTTTCTTATGTTAACTTATTAGATCGTTTTGATTACTAATAACTATTTCCTATTGCCGATAATTGTATTCTTTTTCTGTTATATTGAGTTGCAACATTGGATTACTGGTTATAATGTCGTTTATTCATCTAACATATTCATCTTTAATTAAAGTAAGTGAATAAATTCTATAATCAACAATCTTTGACATATCGACAATTCACTATAATATATGTGAGGAAAATTATATTTATTGTGTTCATATGCTAAAATATTGATGTTAATTTGGTTTATGTTACGCAGAATGAGATACTAGTTAGCGCGTTCAAAATATTACGTGACACTGAACATCTGATATGTCAATTACATATGATCAAAAGATTTCAAAAGTAGACATAAACTATATACATCAATGGCCCATTACTGTTATTAAGTTCGTACATATGTTATTATCTATGGGAGGCTAGTCTCGTTAATGTTATCAAGTTTACAAGAGGTTAGCCCTCAATGGGATAAGGGTATAATGGTCACATAATATAGTTTTGCAAATCAAACTATTGATTTTCTAAAGGAGAAAATTGACTCGGTCCGCTGCGTTATCTATGCCAATCACCCATGAGATAATGCAAGAATGTAACATTTAAGCTTTAATGGCTACACTCGCTAAAACCTTCCAACAGTAAATTCTTCATTTCTCTGAACCTTTCCTTTTGATTAGTTGTCATTTAATCCGAACAAAAACATGAATGTTCACACTTGTGGCAGATACATTCTTGAGCAGCTGAGGAATGGGCTCGCTCGGTTCGAGCTTGTTTCCTCCCTTACTCCTTCTGTTTCAGATTCAATCTCCTACGCTTCTTTCGCAGGGAAATAGCTATGTATTCTTTGCCAGAATTGGTTCCTTGATGTGAGTTTTTTTGGGTTAAAACCCTGAACCCTCCTATATTCAATCTCCAGGAATCGATCTCCGGCAACAAAAAAGGTTGAGCAGTACGCTGTCGACAGAGTTACTGGGGATGGTCGGTGTCTGTTTAGAGCATTGGTATTGTAAAAAAAGTTTGCTTTGTTCTATTTGGGATGTCATTCGTGGATTGTTCCGAAGAAATGATGTAATTGTTCATTGTTTAGGTGAAAGGAATGGCGGGTCTTACTATCAACCCCGGAGAGAGAGAGAGAGAGAGAGAGAGAGAGAGAGAGAGAGATGATGCAGGTGACTATATCTCATTATTCACTCATTTACTCACCTTGCTTTGATCTTTATTGAATGTCTCTGGAAACTAAGAGATCAAAATTTGGAGTTTTTTCAGTCTGTTGGCCTTTTGGAAACTCGATATTTGAGTGAAATGTTTTCGTGGGTTCTCTATAAGGACATAATGTCCCACATCGGAAGTTGGAAGGGATCTTAACTAGTATATAAGGGATATGTGCCAATCCATTCATCGCCAATTGGTTTTGAGTTGGAAGCCCATAGAACTTAACATGGTATCAGAGCCCGATCAACACAATCCAACCCGATCCGACCCATAGTTGGTCCAACTATCGACAAGCCAGACCCGNTTCATCGCCAATTGGTTTTGAGTTGGAAGCCCATAGAACTTAACATGGTATCAGAGCCCGATCAACACAATCCAACCCGATCCGACCCATAGTTGGTCCAACTATCGACAAGCCAGACCCGTAACCGGTGCCGTCGATCCATGCCCGAACATTCCGAGATTAATGGCCAAAGTGCCATCATCTCGAGGGGGCGTATAAGGACATAATGTCCCACATCGGAAGTTGGAAGGGATCTTAACTAGTATATAAGGGATATGGGCCAATCCACTCATTGCCAATTGGTTTTGAGTTGGAAGCCCATATAACTTAACACTCTGGTCTATCGATTGATAACTATTTGAGTTTGTCCTTTTTATTTTCTCAGTCTGTTAGCGTTTTGGTTTTGTTCGAACATTTTGTTATATGTTAAGATGTTTTGTAGATTCTCTCGTCTTGAGTAACCTCATCTTTCGTTCATCATGTTTCTGTGTGAGCAAAAAAAAAAAAAAATCTTGCATTTCATCCACAGATGAGTTACGAATGGCTGTGAAAGAGGTTATATGCAATGACCCAAAGGAAAGGGACAAGTACAAAGAAGCTTTAATAGCTATCACAGTGGATGAGTCTCTGAAACGGTGAGTCATAAGAATTTATTACTCTTTCCCATTTTCTGGGGAGGAGAGTCTGAGCTGCTAGTGAGTAGCTCCTCAAAATGTTCACACTATAAAGAAGAGAAACGATCTAAAAACGTCACCTTGTTTGCTTTCAACAGGTTCTTTCCAAGCTATGTAAACAGCCAATTATCGTCTACGTCGTTTGTGATCTTGAGTCTTAAATAGACAAGAATCTGTGTTTCTTTGGTTCTGGTCGCAATTGTATCCGATCTTTATTTATTTGTTTTTTTTGTCTTCCAGCATAGGAGAGGAGGAGGGTATGGGTCGGGTTTTATACCGATTGCAGAGTATGGAGCTGAGTTTCGAGGAGGCTGGGGAAAAGGGAATAAGAACAAGAATGTTGTGAGGCTTCTTTACAGTGGTAGGAACCATTATGATCTGCTTCGCTAGACTTTACAGTGCCGAGATATTAGAGTTCTTTAGAAGTCTGAACCGGAAAAATAGAAGAAATATTACCTAATTTATCTTTCTATGTTTAATTTTAACCACTTTTATGAAATTTTAAGTTTCATGCGTTTATGTGTTCATTATGCATAGAAATAACTCTAATCAAATTATTTTTTATTATTTTTATAATTTAAATTTAAGATATAGTTAGGATTTAGACTTCTCTAGAAGTTTAAGACACAGATTTCTGTATATTATTCAGACTTCTCAGGAACTGAATCGTAAAAGAATATCCGATTTTTTGTTTGGTTTTTGAGTGGTAAATAGTAATATTTATAGTCCTGAGATATACTTTTGCAATTTAAAAAATCTTTTAAGTTAGTTTGAAAACAAAATGATGTTTTGGATTAGTTTTGGCATAAATCCTAAACCTATTCTTTCTCCGCCGCTTAGCCATCCACGCCGACGAGCCTCGTAACATCTCTCTTCCCCTCTCTCTCTCTCTTTTCTCGTAAGATCTCTCTCTCTTCCCCTCTCTCTCTCTCTTTTCTTGATTGAAACTTTTGAATGACCAAGAAAGTTTTAGTGAATTGAGATTTAGAGGAATATATATAATGTGTAGGGTTTCCAAGAGGCATCATGTCGTCAGAGTTTTT